>NDXB01001929.1:20907-37928 GCA_002631895.1 Agapornis roseicollis
AAAAAAATATTAAAAAAAAAAAAAAAAAAAAAAAAAAAAACAAAACCCAAAACTGTAAAATTTCTTCCATTTCCTCCTGTCAATTTACCCTGTGCAGGAAGATGGGTAAGTTGTGAACATACACAATTTTGGCTGAGACTTCATAGCCAATAGTATTGCCAAAAGGCAAGAGCTGTCAACCAAAATGTGGGGGTTCAAAAAATGAAAGTTGGTATTCATTGTTCTCTATTCTACTGGACCAAAGCAAGCAGTCTGGATTTGAGAAAGTATCATGCTGGATGATATTCAAGGATCACCTGCTACAAGCTCAGGAGTGTTGCATCCCAACTAGAAGGAAGTGCAGCAGGGGGGCCAAGAGACCTCCTTGGATGGATAAGGAGCTGCTGAGGAAACTGGCTGGATGGCTGCGCGCAAAGAGTTGTGGTCAATGGCTCAGTGTCCGGCTGGAGGCCAGTGACGAGTGGTGTCCCTCAGAGACTGGTGTTGGGACTGGTCTTGTTCAACACCTTTGTTGCTGACATGGACAGTGGGATTGAGTGCACCCTCAGCAAGTTTGCTGATGACACCAAGCTGTGTGGTTCAGTGGATACACTGGAGGGAAGGAATGCCATCCAGAGGGACCTTGACACGCTTGTGAGGTGGGCTGATGCAAACGTCATGAAGTTTAACCATGCCAAGTGCAAGGTCCTACAGCTGGGTGGGAGCAATCCCAGGCACAGCTACAGGTTGGGCAGAGAGGAGATCCAGAGCAGCCCTGCAGAGAAGGACTTGGGGGTGGTGGTGGATGAGAACACGAACATGAGCCGACTTCAGTGTGTGCTTGCAGCCCAGAAAGCCNCTTGTGAGGTGATGCAAACGTCATGAAGTTTAACCATGCCAAGTGCAAGGTCCTACAGCTGGGTGGGAGCAATCCCAGGCACAGCTACAGGTTGGGCAGAGAGGAGATCCAGAGCAGCCCTGCAGAGAAGGACTTGGGGGTGGTGGTGGATGAGAACACGAACATGAGCCGACTTCAGTGTGTGCTTGCAGCCCAGAAAGCCAACTGTATCCTGGGCTGCATCAAAAGGAGTGTGACCAGCAGGTCAAAGAAGTCGATCCTGCCCCTCTACTCTGCTCTCATGAGACCTCACCTGGAGTATTGTGTGCAGTTCTGGTGTCCTCAACATAAAAAGGACATGGAACTGTTGGAACAAGTCCAGAGGAGGGCCACAAGGATGATCAGGGGACTGGAGCATCTCCCATACAAAGACAGGCTGGGAAAGTTGGGGCTGTTCAGCCTGGAGAAGAGAAGGCTGCATGGAGACCTCCTAGCAGCCTTCCAGTATCTGAAGGGGGCCTATAGGGATGCTGGGAAGGGACTCTTTATTAGGGACTGTAGTGACAGGATAAGGGGTAATGGGTTCAAACTTGAACGGGGGAAGTTTAGATTGGGTCTAAGGAAGAAATTCTTTCCTGTGAGGGTGGTGAGGCACTGGAATGGGTTGCCCAAGGAAGCTGTGAGTGCTCCATCCCTGGTGGTGTTCAAGGCCAGGTTGGATGAAGCCTTGGGTGTCATGGTTTAGTGTGAGGTGTCCCTGCTTATGGCAGGGGGGTTGAAACTTGCTGATCTCAAAGTCCTTTCCAACTCTAGCTGTTCTATGATTCTGTGATTCTAACTCTATACCAGAATAAGCAACACTGAGTGCAGTATGCTGTAATTTAAAAGCTACTTTAAGAGGAGTGCATACTTTTCATGCTTTACACACTTCCAAAAACACTAGTCATTTGTTTCTATTTGCCTGTTCTGCACAATTAAAATTGAAAATTAAATGAGCAGAAAGGAATGAATTGAATAATTCCCCTTCCTTCCTTCCTTCCTTCCTTCCTTCCTTCCTTCCTTCCTTCCTTCCTTCCTTCCTTCCCCCCCCCCCCCCCCCCCCCCCCCCCCCCCCCCCCCCCCCCCCCCCCCCCCCCTCCCCCCCCCCCCCCCCCCCCCCCCCCCCCCCCCCCCCCCCCCCCCCCCCCCCCCCCCCCCCCCCCCCCCCCCCCCCCCCCCCCNTCTCTCTCTCTCCCTCCCTCATTCTCTGTCTCTTTCTCTATTTGTCTCTCCCTTTCTTTCACTTTCCTTCCATTCTTCTGTCCCTTCTCCTGGCTTTGGTCTTTTCATCATAAGTGAAACTGAAGATGTCACATCACTCTTATGCCAGGGACTAAATCCATGCATGTGAACGTATAGCTCAGTGTTTGGCTAATGTGGTCACTTGATAAACAATGAAATTTGGCCATCTGCATCAGTCCTATGAAATACATGGGTGCTGGGCATACAAACATAGGATGGCTGGAGTTGTCATTTGAGATTGTTGTCAGATACCTCTACCTGGCCTGCCCTGGGGCTTTTCATGGAAAGACTTCAGGTGAAAAGGCTTGCCATTGCTGGAAATCTTGGTGCTGTCCTTCAGGATGGGAGCTCAGGGTGCCTCTGAGCCCCCCTGCCCCTGTGCCTACAGGCTCTGCCCTTCCCCTCACACCAGTTCATCCTCCATGACCCCAACACAGTCCCTGTGGAGCTGGTCATCAAGGTCAGTGCCTCCCAGCTGATGCTGTTGCTGGCCTCATGACAGCAAGGACACTGTTGAGCATATACGGTGGGATGTGTGTGGTGTTTTTTGGCACAACAGTTTGAGAAAAAAAGTTTCATGTGGTCATGAAATCTCAGATGTGGATGGCGTTAAATGAATACTTTTTGACAAGGGAGTGGCTAAGAAAGGCAATAACCATTCAATATAACACTACTGAGTGCTGGAAATCTTTGAATGTGTGGGAGACCCTCTTGGTAGAGTGTAGTTGCATCGTGACTTCTCACAACGATGTGTTGCTCTCAGAAACCATCTGGGGATTGGAGATGTGATTAGTTTGCCCTCCAATCCCCTTTGACTAGTATTTATGACCAAAATGAAGGGTGATTTTAGAGGAAAGCACTTAGGTCTCATTTTGTCAGTGTGACAGTTAGGCTTAGTATTTATCATTGTCAAGGCATTTGTATTTTCCATATGTTTTTCTCTTTAGCTGTAATGTTAAAGTTTCAAGGGGTCACTGAATTTGGCACATACGTTTTTTCATTTGACTGTGTCTTTGACTATTAGGGGTCAGTAAGTGTTTCTAACTCTTAAAATGGTTTAAAGAGGTACACGTAGGATCAGATATTTATCTTTAAATATTTGTAACAACAATAATAACAAACAACCAGGAAATCCCTTTTTCATGATTCTTTTCTAGTTAATGACTGGCTTTGCATGAGCCATGGGCTTCACCCCTGTAAAGAGAGGCATTACTCGGAAAAGTCGGGTGCAGTTGGAGGTTTTCACCAAGAGGTGGTGCTAACAATTACCACAGTCGGGATAACATCCTTGTAAAATATCTATAATCTATTTGAAACCAAAATTAAAGGTTTTATGTGGCTATGTGTGCTAGTGCAGTAGTACGGCATCCTTCTATTTATGAGCTGTGTAATTGTATGTTTAGTCCTTTTTCAGTGTAGGAAAGCCGCACCATAATGTGTAATTATAACCTTGGTAAGTGTAACACCATTAAAGTTAGAACAAGTGGTGTGTGCAGCAGAGAAATGATAGGGTGATGACAGAGTGACATGCTATAACCAGCACAGCATAATCAGAAGAGTCTTGTTCCTGCTATTAAAAAGGCTGTTCTCTGTACCAGCTAACTTTTGGTTCCCCAGGAGAAGCGAAATGATGTTAAGCCTCACAGAAGCACTGGCTGTGCCCGTAGCAGTGACATTTGCTTGACACTTACCCAGAGGCTATTAAGGACCTAGAAGCATCAGAGCATTGGGGGCGGTAGAGTCTCAGGAGGTCCTGGCAGTCTGTGGGGGCAGCAGCACTGGCAGACCTTGTTGGGGTGTTTGTCCTGGGGAAACTTGTCCAAACCAAGCCCTCCCCAAGCACTGAGCACCCACCTCAGTTTTGGCAGACAGGAGGATGTGCCAGCAAGGAAGGCTCTATCAGTAAGTCCCTCCAGTGCACAAACCCCCTTTTTCACAAGCTGTTCCAGGGCCTTTTTGGTGCTGCAGGTGCAGATGACAGACTCTTTTTGCCACTGTGTTTTCCCAAAGGCAGGGGAAGTAAAGCAGTAGGTACTCATCAGTGCAGGAGGCTGCAGCATGTGGCATGGCAGGGTGGTGGGGAAGTGGCCTTACTGGGGAGGTGTCTAGGTGAAATGCTGGAGCCTTCCCACCAAACTTTTCTGCAGGTGGAAGCAACCAGCAATCTTGTGAAAAGCAGCCTGGGGGGGACACAAACTTTGCCGAAGAAAGCACAAATTTTGATCAACTTTGTTAGTGTTGCTGTCAGTGGTGAATCCCAGGCTCATCTCTGAGCAGGGGAATTTCCACTCCCCTGGTATCTGTGGGATGCTTTAGCCACATTGGAAGTGTGTACCGATTAGCATCATGGAGGAAATGAAAAATCTCAGTGTGGGTATATGGCATAAACTACACTACAAATTAAATTAAACTCCCTGAAAGTCCTGCCAAAGAGGACAGCCTTTTACTGATTAAATCCCAGCCTTGCAAGTGCTTTTATATAGGATTGCAGAAGAGAGCTTTAAAATGGTCCTTATGGCATTTTTAATCGAGGCCAGTCCCGGGGCTGTCTCGGAGTAGTTGGTCCAGTGGTTGTTTTCACTTTGGCAGGAGTACATCGCTAATATGAAAGCTGTTGACAGTCTTCTCAGTGATGCCTTTTTTCCATGTTTGTGTTTTGTATTTTCTGGCTGAGTTAGCCCGTATCCTGTAAACTTTCTTATTGTGCTTCATACTCATTGCAATGACATCTACTGTGGAAGGGAGAGAGAAAGCTTATTAACCGCAGGCTCGCCTCCTGCTGACTGCAGTCAGAGACAGCCTGGGACAGCACTACCAGCAGATGTTTCTGCTTTATAGATCAATGGAAACTTTACAGAGATATTTCTCTCTTCAGTCCAAAAGCAAATGCCAGCAAGACTGAGATCCAGTAACTTTGCTGGACACCAAGAATTTTATTTGGTTTATTATATTTTTTATACACACACAAACTAGCTACCAGAAAGTTGCCTTTAACATTGCTTTAAATGGCATCTCTTACTGGAATAAAGCTGCTATCCACTTGTGGAGAGCGGTCTTGCTGCATTTGCCTGCACATGAAGTGTCAGTGTAGGCTAGAGCCCAGCAGATGGGTACAGAACAAGACACAAGCCATCAGCTATCATTGTGGGGTGCTGAGTCTCCAGGGACTCTGTGGAACAAATCCATACTTCTAAGGATAGAAAAGTGCTATTTTATTCAAACAAAGGGGTGGAAATGTATCCTTCTCTCTGCACATTATCTTGTTTTCTCAAGGAGGGGGTGACTGGGGAAGAAAGGATATGGAGAGGAAGGGAAAAGGAATACTTGATCTGTGCCCACTCATGCCTCCCCGTGCATGGTAACAAATTACCCCTTTCTCAGTACAGCACTCCTGTCTGCTATGGCTTCAGGTGCAGTTGCTCCCATGCTACAATTTCTCTCAGAACAGCTGCAAATAGGAAATAAATATTTTTGCTCTTTCAACCAAGAAAGCTCATCTATGGTTTCAGATCACCCATGTGAAACCCTCATAATCCTCTGGGACTCCTTTTACTCTCATACTTTGCTGTTTGTGCAAAAGAAAACAGGCAGCTGAAGGAGCTGCTTCACTTCCGTGTGTGTGTGTTCACTGCAAGAGTGGTGGCATCTGTGGGAAACAGACCTTCAAACATCCCACTTTTGTGTGATAGAGGGAGAGAGCATTTTGGCTCCACAAATGTCTGCAGGAAACTCTGAATTCAGGGAAACTCTGAATTCAGAGACATGTCTTTCAGTGACAGAAACTTCAGCTATGTTGAAACCTCAACTGATGTTTCAGTGATGGAAACACAGTCCTGTCAAAGAAGACTTAAATTGGTGGGAGTATTTTTCTGTAGCAGCAAGTAACAAAATAGACTTCCTGTGATTGCCTGCCATAAAGGAACTGAAGACTTCCTCTGACCAGATCAGGCCAGATCTGGAGATATTTAGTGTTCCTTTAATGTTTAGGGATCTGCATATTTGGTGGGATATCTGCACGAAGAAACAGCTGTGCTGTCTCTGGGTGTTGTCTTTTCTCAAAGGGCATCTCTCTTTTGAATGTATTGCAGCCTTCCCTTTAGGGAGAACAGAGAGAACCAAGCAGACCTGAGAAGTATATGCACAGACTGCACAATAACAGAAGTTTCCTACAATTCAGTTGGCATTTCTGTGCTTGGTCAGAAAGCCCTGAAGGCCATTGAAGTTTGAGACAGCAGATTTCTCATAGTGCCTGGCTTTTAAATGCCCACTATTGTGTACTACAGTGGTCAGTCCAACCAGGTTGTCAGAGACCTGCAAATGCACAGTTCCCTACCTTGTCCTTTCTGAGCTAAGCTTCATTGTACTAATGGCATATAGAAAGGGTATGAAAAGCTTATAATTTGGTAGCTAACCAAAGTAACCATGATCGTCCTACTTACATCTGAGGTTCTGGCTATTCCTGTCCACAGACAGGACAGCAGCTTCATGAGCACTGAGCAGAAGCAAAACCGTTCAGTGCTGTGGGGAGCTCAGGCTGCTGCAGGTAGCCTTTCTGATCAAAAATGCTGCAGATGTACTCCTCATCTTCCTCCTGCAGAAGTTCTGGATTAAGTGCAGTTTCCCATATGGATGGATATCTACAGCTTCATCTAATTCCAGTACATGGCAGCAGCTTTCAGGATGCCCCATTGTGTTTTATATTTGTCTCCTCAAATATTTCTCCATGCACCAGCAGGTCCCTGACATCCCTGAGCTCACTTTCTTATAGCATAGGCAATCTCAATTTCTTGTTTCTTAAAAAAAATATGTAGCTGCTGACAACCCATATGTCGTCCTTGTTATTTCATAATTTAAAAGTACGATATATAGATGTGATGACCTCTCTCCCTCCTCTGCCAATAGGTGCTTTATTACATTGACAGATTCACTCACTGGCCCATTATGCTGGTATAAAGGGGGCCTGCAGCTGTGTGTCTGGGACTTCACTGCTTTCTTTTTCAAGCTCTGGATCACTGGTGCAGTCTGTGGTCAGGTACTTTTACATGACTAGTGCCACAGTGAGTACAGGTAGAGTGCAAAGCAGCCCTTTTTTTGTGGTGCTATCCCCTGCTAATCCTCTAGATTATTGCCCTAGAGACTGTGGTTTTGACTACGATCTCTCTTCTGTGTTCTTATTAGATATCCAAATATTCTCTCTTAATAACAAAAAAAAATCTCTGCTGTTCCCAAGGGAAGCTGCTCATGCTCTCTTCAATAGAAGTAGGAAGTGGCATAATGTTCTTTCCAGCTATTACAAGCCTCCAGTAGATGAAGACACAAAACCTTTGATACCCAAATACCATAGTCAAAACCTTGGTCTCTGTTACAACATACTGATGTTTTATTAGCATCCATGAGACATAAACTCATGCTTTTAGGAGGATCTCACCAATACCCTTCATGGAAGAGTCTAAGGGCTTCTCAGCTTTTTACTTACTACTTTAGTGGCTCAAGGCTGAAATTCTTCAGTGCAGTACTCTTATTAGCTACCTCAGACATTTTAATACTGCCAGTGTCTCACAGTGGTATCTGCACACACTTTCAGGCTCTCAGGTCAAGTAGCTGGATTAAGCATGACTTTTCTGTTCTCATTCAGTAGTTTGAGGGATGCCTCTCCTTCTGGCACCTGTCTCTGCCAGTGTTCCTAGATGATCTTAGTGATGGTCTTGGTGCTGGTATTCATTTGTATGCTGTATTTATTTTTGAATGCTGTATTCATTTTTCTCCCAGGAACACTATTTGTATGACATGCAAAATGTATTTCAATTTTTCAGCTTTAGGCCAGCACTCTTGTTTTTTGGTTTGGGTTTGGGTTTTTTTTCTGTCTTGTGCAGAGGCTCCATCTCTGTTATTTTCCTTCTGATTAAAACTTTATTTATGTAAGCCTTTGCACACTTTACACTGTCAAAACCATAATGCGTTCATTCAAATCATCAAAGCCATTTTACTTCCAATCCACATGGAGAAGAGGTGTCTTCTCCTTTGTTAAATGAGCACAAATGTGTGCTCCATTTGTGTAGTGATACCTGCCAAAACCTCATATTGAGCACAGCAAAAACATTTGGCGTCAACCACCTCTCCAAAGACTTTTCCCCTTGGAGGGTAAAATTCCATTTTTCCATGTTACATTCTTTCAGTAATGTACATAAATGAAGCTTTTTAAGGTCTGGCTGCACTTCTCCCCCTCTGCAAAGACTATGCACTTACATCTTCTTCTGCTCTCTCTCAGTTTCCATGCTTCTTCCTCAATTTGGTAAGACCTATGTTTTTGCCATTAACACCCTGTTTCCTGTGGGTTTCCTTGTGATGTTAATGTTACTCTTTCTGGCACTACTCTAGTCTAGAGCTTGAACACTCCAAGGAAAGCTTATGATGGATCTGATCTCTTTTTCTAAATGCCAACTGTCTGCTTGGTTTCTGTTATATACCACAGCAAAGACATCTTCATGTACAGCTCCTAAGGGATTCAGGCTCTATGGGCTTCTCTGACCTGAATTTCTTCATATGGGATCTGGAACTTTCTGGAACGGCCAAAGCATCAAGAGCTTCAGTCTCAGAGTGTGCTGGGATCCCTATGTGTGACTTTAGTCCCAGACTGACAGCTTAACCGTAGCTCAGCTATCTGAAAATACAGAGTCATTTGACAAAGAAACAGAGCTGCCAGACACATCTTAAAAAGTATGAATTCAGTACAGGACTGAGCACCTTTGGTTGTGCTCCTGGCTCTATCAGTAGCCACAGCTCATCTTTGGATAGGACACTACCTTTACCATGGCTCTGCTGTCTTATCCATAAAATGAAGGTAACAGTCCTTTTTGTAAAGCACTGTGAGACTCAGTGGCAAAGGAGATGTGGCATCGCAGAGATAAGGCAACTGAAATGGCTGCTGAAGCCTAGAGTTTATCCAAAGCCTGAATTAACCGAAGCAGTAGTTAGACAACAGGAGAAATAACTGGGTCGGGAGCTATATTTATGAACAGCGGCAGGGTCATATTACTCACTGTGAATAATTTATCTGACAAGGACATATAGTTTGCATAATTTTCCTAAAACAATGTTCTGTAAATATTGCAGTCTGCTGAATAATTTGAGATGAGTCAATGGGATCTGGTTAAAATCCAACAACTTCTTGAATTATTGAATTCCTCACTATCCGACATTTACTTGAACAGAGCCAGCTGCCAAACGAGTAGGTTCCCACTCACTCCAACTGGAAGTTCCCTTCTCAAAGTGGATTTGAGAACTGGCTCAATATGGTTGACAGAAACCTGGCCCTTCAAAGATCATGGGCTACTTGGCTGCTGTTGCAGACAGTACGCCACCAAGTCTTGCCTGTCACACTAAAACTTGTTTTGAAGAACATAGGTTTGTGGTAAAACCTTGCCTTTTGCACTGCATAGCTGAGTGACTCTTGGACTGTTTTTTGTGTGATGTTAAAACTCAAGCATTGCACAGTAACATTTGCTCACATGAACATTTCTGTTCACAATGGACTTCTGTGAGCAGCACAACAGTTCGCCTTCATAGAGTATGTCGTGGTTTAAACCCACGAAGCTCGTTCGCTCATTCAACCCCCCTGGCTTGCCCTCCCCTGCTTCCAGAGAGATGGGGGGAGAATCAAAAGAATGCAACTTCCACATGGTTGAGATAAGAACAGTTTTGTAACTAAGGTATAACACAAATCACTACTGCTACCACCATTAATAATAAAGGAAAAGAATACAGCATCCCATCAACCACCGACAGATAACTCACGACACCCCACCAACCGAGTGCTGACCAACCACCTCGTCCAACCACCCCGAGAGAGAACTAGGCCTTCCGGATCACATCACGTTACATCCTGGGCATGACGTGCTATGGTATGGAATACCTCTTTGGTCAGTTTGGTCCTGTCAGTACAGTTCTGTCCCTCCTTCCTCCCAGCTTCCCCTCCTCCCCAGCAGAGCATGAGGCTCACAAAGTCCTTGGTCAGGGCAAACATTGCTCAGCAACAACCAAAAACATCGGCCTTATCAGCCTTGTTCCCAGGTTAAGTCAAAACACAGCTACTAAAGAGAAGAAAAACTGACTGCAACTGCTGAACCCAGGACAGAGTATTATTTTAAATTTAACTTAGCATCCTTGAAAACTTTAAAACTCTGTGTTTATTCTCTCCTGGACCCTCACTGTCTTCTGGTTAAACAAACCTTTGTGGCATGATTAGTGCTCAATAGTATCTGTTTGAATGAAGAGCCTTAATAGTTTCTGAACATTATTCTTCCATTCATAGTCAGAAAAAAGCTCCTGTATCTCATGACCTCTGTCAAAGCTTCTCTTTCACCATTTGATTTTACAGGTTGAACAGGGTTAGTGCACTGAATGGCTGTCTGGTTTCTGTAGGACCTGCTGGAAGTGTCTCAGAAGAGTGCAGTCACACAGAGCTAGCTCTCCTAGAAAGGGAGCTGAGCCACTGGGAAGCAGGACCTTGCTGAGGGCTACTGCAAGTTATGGCTCTTGCCGTATTTTGTTTCTTTGGAGGCATCATGTTCCAAAGACAGTAACTCTCTTGTCCACGAAAAGTTCTCTTCATTGTGATCAGACCTGTGTTGAGCTCTAACCCTACACAACAGATCTGAGCAGCTTTCACCTGACTGGTTGAGCTGCATTTCGCAACCCTCAGAGGTTGGGGCAGGTCCACCAAATGTTTTCCTTCACATCCATTTCATTATTATTACCTTCCTGCTTGCACTGCCCTTCCAGGCAGTGGGAGAGGTAGTAATGCTGTACCTTCCTGGAGAAGGATAGGTTGAATTCTCATGTGTTCCATTGGTTGAGGGAGTGAGACCAAGCATATATTGCAGGAGGAAAAAGGAGCATGGGATGAGGAGGAGACTGAACCTCTTAGGGAAGAAGCAAAGCAGTCAGATAGCAAGAAAAGAGAGGCTGAAAAAAAGAAAGGAGAAATTAAGCTGGGGGGGGAGGGGGGGAACAGCTTCTTAGATGAAACTAGCATTTCCTAGGGGAAAGACTGTTTTTTCCCCAGATCTCCCACTGGAAGAGACTCCTCCATGACCCTAGGCTTTAGCTTTGCTGCTCCAAATTTAGATTTTTCTACTATTAATTTTCAAACTCCAAAGTAAATAACAGGACATGGTGTATTGTCTGGCATTGGAGTTAGAGAAGACAAGACCCAAGGGGAATCTCTTTTAATGTGCTGCCCCCACACTTCCTCAGACTCATAGTGAAAATGTGGGTATGCAGCCCTGCCATGGGCATGAAATACAGTGTCTAAATTCAGCACTGAAATAAGTGCCTTTAAGTGAATGCTAACCATGTACCCGGACAAAAGGAATTCATTTGTTTGGTCAGTAAACAACTTTTTATTGGCATTAAAATAATTTGGTTTCTATTTTCTCCCTACTAGGCAGAATTTATTTAGTCGGTATCAGAGCTATCAAAGGCTGTGCCATTTTGCTCTTTATCATGCCCCGTGTTTTGTGTTGCTGGAGCTCCTTGTGGTACTTCAGGACAGATACAGGCACAGGGCATGAAAAAACTCAGCTGCACAGGGTATGAAAAACCTCAGCTGCACATGGTTGCTGCTTTACTGGCATTGTAACACCCTCAGCAACAGACTCAGAAAGCTTAGAGCTGACTTTGCATTTTTTGGCCTTGATCTCTGGCACTGAAGTTAATTGGGATAATTCAGAGTTCACACCCATCTCCCCAAGGGGTTGGTTTAAAAATACATGTAATGTGAGTTTTAAAATAATTTCTTTTGATTGGAAGTATTTGGAAAAGTTCCTCTCCACTGGTTTTAAAAGGTGTCATTTTTTTATGAATGCTGAGACGTTGATTAATAAAATTCCGAAAGCATTAACTCAATTGAGTGGACTCCAACTTTTCCTTTCTTTATTATTATGATTCGTGAAAATAAATGCAATAAAATAGAAGTCCCAGCAGCTCTGTTAAACTGTATCCTCAGCAGTCTCCTTCCTGATAGCCCTACCATATGTTTTACAATGCTAGACACAAGGCCGTTTGCTCTTTTCTCGGGGGAAGGCCGAGCAAAGCCTTGGCTCAGCACCACAATCCTTCAACTTGTGGCCCTGTATCTCAGGCACGTTGTACACTAGCCTGAACCCTGGTTTAGTCTCCCTGCTTTTAAGACACCTTAGGAAGGAGCAGGTTCTTGGCTGGCTACCTCTGGTTGCCCTCCTCAGCCTCCCAGGAGCAGCTTATGGGAGGTGATGCTCAGGTCCATCCTCTTTACCACGTGCCCTGGCATGGCCCCAGGGGTTCATTTAGGAGGATGGCAGCTTCAGGCTCTGGCCCTACCCAGTGCCACCTCCCATGCAAGGATGGTCATGGCCACCCAACAATGGGAGACCCACCAGGGAAGATCTCCTTCCCTTGAGGCTGAGCTTCTGGTTCTGCTCTTACCAGGTCTGCCATGAAATATGCTGTCTGAAGAGAAGCAGATAGTCTTCAAGCCTTTGTATTTAGAAGAGATGAGGGGGGTGAAGACTGGGGGAAGGCAGAGGCGGGGACCACTTGGGATCTCAGCGGCTGGCTGGCCTGCAAAGGAAGGATTTATTGCCCTGGCTGCATTTGGGACACAAACCTCTCAGGATAGCCATCCATCCTACATGTCCAAGTGAGCTGCCACAGGAGATTCATCTGTAAGCCAGCCTACCTTCTTCCTGAGGTTTCTTTCTCCTTTATACTGCAAAGGCTAATATATTGTTCAAATTAAAGCAGGCCTAGGGACTGAAGACAGAGCTGGTTATTGAGTGGAATGGACTGATGAGGAGTGGGTAATATATTTAAAGACTGTGTAGGAGCCACTAGGGATGATATAGTCTGATTTATTTGATTTAGCGTAATTTATAGGACACTAGACTATGTTGTGATTCTTTGGGATTTTTATCAGGAAATTTGCATTCAATTTCAAGGATCTCTGGGCAGAAACACTCTCATTCTCTTATTATTTTGGCTTTAAACATATCATGTACCACAGAAGAATTTATAAGTGTATAAAGGATTTTAATAAGTTCAGATGGCAAAAAGAAAAGAGTTTGAAACCTAAGATCAGCAGAGGATGAGGATTCCTGCTTCACCCTCTCCCAAGAGCATGATTGGACTTCATTAAAAAATAGGCAATGCTATTTCTGCATTAATTCTCCTTTGTTTGTCTTTAGGACAGAGCCAGCCTTGATAGAATAGCTGACATCCAGTGGCTTAGATGGTATAAATAAGCACTGAACCTCTCTGCTTGTGCCCACTAAAAAACACAGATCTGGTCTGTTGTGCACCTTCCTTTCTGAAATGGTCCTTGATATTAAGGCTGGAATTCTGCTTAGTAGAATAGATGATAGTCCATATTCTTTATGCTCTAAGCAAGATTTTTCCATCATAAAAAACTTGTGTTTTGTAAGTTAGTCCTCTTGTAATTTCATCCTCTTCAGAGACCATCCAAAAATAGAGATACCTCAGGTGAAACCGGGGCTGTCAATAGAGCAGAAGTGGCTTCAACATAAGATTGGGTGACTAAGCACATCATTAGGAGAGACTCAATCTCTTTGTCCTAAAAGTTTAAACCTTTTCCATACAGAGAGCAGAAAAGGGGAGCATTCCCCAGACCATGCCCTACTGAGGTACCTCATGATTCACCAAACAACTCAGAAGATGCCAAGATGTAAATATTAACATTTAACATCTTAATGTTCATGGAAGGCTCTTGATCTCAAATCTGCGACATGCCATGGTTTCAGCCACTCTGCTGAACCATTCCATGAATTCACTTGTTTGGAGGTTCCATATTTTTTGACGTTTGCATCCCATTAAAGCATAGTGGGCTGTAGCCCTTGAGCCTCCAGCCTAAAGGTGTTCAGTTGAGAAAGTTGAATTCCTGGTGATCTGCAAACTGCAACACTATTTAAAACCTTTGTTGACAGTCAAGCACATTGAGTGTTTAAAGTTTTAATAGGCTTAAAGTTAATTCTTGAGTCCACCAACATCTGCATACATCCGTAATTTACAAGCGTCTCTTACTTGGTTGGTTTAGTAAATTGTACCTAAGAGTGTTTTTGGAACTTTGGCAGCTCTATTTAGAGTTTCATGATTCATCTGTGCCTTTGCCAATTGCTTCAGTTCTTTTCTTTTTTGCTCCATCCTTTTTTCTTCACCCTTTTCCCCCATTGGAGAACACTCTTCAATACTTAATTCAGGGCTGGGGTTTGGAATGCACTTTATCACACACCTTTTCTGTGCCAAAACCCTTTACACACTCTGTTAAGGACAACCTTCCACATACTATTTACGTTCCACATACATATATGTTTTCACTATTTGTGAAATGGCTTTTAAAATTGGTGTAGATGGCAGAATGCAAAGCGTGATGGGCCAAGTTCACTTGTGAAAGAGGAGTCTTGCTTCTTTCTCACAGCTTACACCCCTGCCTTGTGCCGGCAGGGCTCGTTCTCCTGAAACCTCTTCCTCTTGCAATGCCAGTAGTGTGGGCAGGACAGCTGCATGCCGTTTTGAGGAGACAAGTGATGAGCTGGGAGCTGTGGGAGTATCTGTGGATGGGAAGGGATGGGTGGGTGTGCATCATTAAGGGCAGGTCCCCAAGCTACCACTAGGTGCCTGACGTCTGGCCAGGGATATTGCTTCGTCTGGGAGGGTCCCATCAAGAAAATAGAGGACAGCTGCCTGGAGGAAGCAGCTGGAGAGCATGGAGGCTTCCAAAAAAACATCTTTGTGCCTTTGCCCTGGAGAGCCCTTAGGAACTGGGCTGGGAGCCTCCAGGCCAGTTCATTGTAAATAGAAGAGTCAGTCTTCCTCGTGTGTATGAACCTTTTAGTTTCTGGCAGCTCTTGTCAAAATAATCCTGTGTTCCTCAAGACATATGAGCTTTTTTGGGCTCTTGAGAAGCCTGAGTGCCTGACAAACTCAGCGCCTGTCTCTTCAGGCAGCTAGAGGTGGCGGGGGCACAACTGCGATGCTGGCTGCATTGGCGGTTCTCATAGCTTCCCTTGTTCTTTTTATTGTCTGAGCCTCCAGAGTGCTTTGATTAGGTTGGAATCTTAGCTCTCATATTTATTTATTTTTTTAAAAGCAAGCTCCTAACCCTTGTGGCTGTGGAAAAAGTAGCTTGAAAACATGCGGTGTGCTTTGGATGTGCTAAAATCAGAACAGGAACAGAGAGCTCAGCTGGGACCGCAGGCATGGGGCACGTCTTTTTATTAAACTCTGGATTTTCTGTTTTGCAGAACCTTCGGTCTTGTTGAACTCAAGGTGTCCATGCCACAAGCTGCACTGCTGCTGCCTCGCTGCCTCACAGAGACATTTCCCAGGGGCTGGGCTGGTGCAGGCATTGGTCATGCTGGGAACCATTGGTAGCAGAAGAACAAAGAGTTAGAAAAGGAGCTGTTTGCATCTCATAACAAGTCAGTTTACTTTCACTTCATGTTTCTACCCTAAACCTCATAATAGTGCATTTTCATTGTGCTAGGTTTTGATACCTACAGCCTTGTTGTCACAGACTTGCAAGACCCAGAGCAACACTCTTGTTGCAGTTGGCAACTTAGAAAAACTTGCCTTTTTCACCTGAATTTGGCAGCATTAATTTGAAAGCACATGCCCTCTCCCTGAAAAGGTGCAGCTTTCAGCATGTCTCATGGCTAGGCAGTAAAACAGTTAATGTGCAACAAGGTCTTCCGAGCTCTAATGAATAAAGGTCTAAGAACTATGTTGTAAAGAAGTCAGATGTGAGGTATAGAGTCATTTTCAACAGCTTGTGTTCTGCTATCATTCCTATAGCAAAATAAGGATGGTTGATGATCTCGTACTTATGCTGGTTCATTTGACTCAGGCAGATGGCTGACAAAAAGATTTAAACTGAAGTGAGACAGAGTAAGGGGTGGAAAAAGACAAAGTAGAGCCAGTCCCATCTTAAGAAAAAATTACTAACTCACAAAGAGTTAATTTGAGCAGGTTTATATTTATCTGTCTGATATGTATCTGTCTGACACATGTGGTTGATACAAAGAACTGGCGTCTGCTCTGTAAGTAGAAGTATTTTATTATTATTAATAGCTATTTGCTAACTCTGGCATCTGTAGTCTGCCAGGCACTGTGCAAAACCCAAAGAAAGCGTAGTGTCTCCCCAGAGAGCTTATGGTAATCTGTTCTATTGCAACAATATTTTTTTAATGCTGCATATAAATCATTCTTCTAGCAGTATTTACTATAGAAGTTTACACTTCCCCATTCATGTTTTCATGGCAGACAGATTTGCCACAGTGAAAACACTATGCAGTTCAATCCAGCTATATTTTATGGAGTTTCTTCCAGGCAAACCATTGGAAACCATTGCTGCAGAGAGACCCTTAACACACAGTTAACTTTGAAATCTGCCTAAGCATCATTAACTTTAATGGCCCCGAGCACATGCTTCCAGCTAAGCATATGCTGAAGTGCTTTCCAGAATGTAGACAGGATTAGGCCCATACAAACTGTTTTGGTGAAATGCGGTATAAACCTTCAGAGAGATTAAAATCCCCAAGGATTCACTCTTCCATTCAGGCCTATTTTCCAGTCTGAGTTATACTGAAATCCCCATTGACCCCTGGGGCCTTTAGTGAGGGTGGATTGTGTTCTGCTGCATAGCAAAGTGCTGCGGTACTGCCCTGCATGTAGGAAACATGACTCATAAGAGAGTAGATGAGATTGAGATGGCAATAGTGTAAGATAAAGATTTTAAATAACAGCAACCAAAAAAAAGACCTTAATTGATTCTGAGTAGAACTAAACTTGTAGTTAAATAAAGGCATATAATGAAATGGAAGCAAGTTAAAAAAAAAAAAAAAAAAAAAAAAAAAAAAAAAAAAAAAAAAAA
>NDXB01001929.1:38001-65386 GCA_002631895.1 Agapornis roseicollis
AAAAAAAAAAAAAAAAAAAAAAAAAAAAAAAAAAAAAAAAAAAACCAGAAAAAGAGAATAAAACAAAAAAATTTTGTGTGCTAAATAAACTGCATCATCCAGTCTCCAGGGGAAAATAACTGAAAAAAAAGATAGTATTGAAATAACTTTAAAAATGGAATAATGCCTAATGAGGTCCTTAGGGGACTATTTATGTAGACTTCATGAACAGCTTTATTCAAAAGAGAGCTTTGTCCACATTCTGAATTGTGTTCAACTTAGTCTTATTTATTTAACACCTGAAGCTAGCTTGTATCCATTGTTGAAATGCTATCAAGAAGCACTGGGGATACCTGGCGGTGCCCTCCTGACTTTTAAGGAAGAATAAACCAGCAGATCCATGATAGCACTTGCCTGATGGCAAAGGTCTTTTGATTCTCTACTGGGTCACTGCCCCAAAATTACCCTGTATGCCTGAATCTTTTGTGAGCCTCTTGGGGAGTCAGAGGCAGAAAGCCTTCATAATGCAGAGAAATATCTGAGCTAGTTTTTTTCGCCACAGGAGCATGATGTGTAAAAGGGGGTGTAAAGGAGATGGTGGGAAGGAGCAAATTCAAGCTCCTAGGTTGGATCACCTTAAATTTCTGAAGAGGTATCCCTCACTGTAGGGATTTTACTATTCCACTAAAGTCACAGAATCATTAGGGTTGGAAGAGACCTCTGGAGATCATTTAGTTCATCCCCATCTAGGCTAAGGCAGGACCACTTAGAGCAGGCTACACAGGAAGGCATTCAGATGGGCTTTGAATGTCTCCAGAGAAGGAGCTGCCACATAATTGTAGGTAAGACCACTTGGAGAAAATAAATGTGCAAGGGCAACTGCATTAATTTCTTGTGAATCTCTTTAGAGGCAGAAGGCTTCAACAATCAAAGTCCTAGATTCCTTAAATGGCTACATTAAGAGTGTCCTTTGTTTTTAAGAAAGTTCAGTGAAAGTTGTCTCATTTCTCTTTTTAGAATGTACCACCATAAACATCTTCCAATCATCAGATTTGGAAATCTTCCAAACATCAGGCAACCATGACATGGCTTTGTAGAGTGTTTTAACTTGTTTGACATGAAGAAGAGTCTGTTCAAACAGCTCTGTTTGTAAAAGTATTTACTAAACAATCAAGCAAATAGTTTGTTTAGAAGCACTAAATGACAAGATTGAGAACTGGAAACCAGTAAGAAAGAAAGGAGCAATAAAATACTAGGCACCCAAAAGGCTGTGGTTTAATATATCTTGTCTCAGCTTGTCTTTGATTTTCTCCAAAAGAAGTTGGCAGTGACAATAGAAATGCTGTGAACAATGTAACAATGTGATGTACTCATGCCAAAATGTAAATACAAAGGAAATTTTCTAAAATACTCTGTATCAAATTATCTGCAAGAACCAGAAAAAAATGAATCATATTTTCAGTTCTTTGGAAACAGAGAAAAATCACATGCAGAGCTTAAGAGTTTATCTTTACGTAGGTACAAATTCCTTATTAAAAATTTAATTCCAGTTAGAGAAGACCAAATGAATCCTTTGGTGATGACGTGATGGATGGGGTACTTTAGTGATGTGTTTCATTATGATCCCAGTAAAATGAATAAAACCAAAAAAAGTGCAAAACCGAGAATGCCTCACACATCTCTTTCTCAAGAACTAAGGATATAAATGAGGTTTTTGTGACTTTTTAATGAATTTCAAGTTCCACAAATGGGAGCCTTTTAGGACCAAGATATTAGGTGAGCGTGCAATGTGATATTTTTATAAGGTTCTCCGATATGGTCTTAATGAAAGAGGTTACAACCCACTCAGACGGACGATAACTCTTCACTAACTCTGGAATAACACTGGCATAGAGAGAGTACATAGGGAAGAGAAAATAGTCTCAAGCCAAAGGTCCACCCTGTGTGCCTATATAAGAAGCTCAAGAGGCATAAAGACCTTAATCTACCTTTCCTTTCCTAATGCAACCTGTTTTCACAATAAAACCAATGTCTCATTTGTATTAAGTTTATTCCCAAGGTAATGTCTCTGGAATCATGGCTTAAACAGACAGCATGCTGTCCCAGGAAGGCTCAGGGTCATAGCTGTTAAAACTGCCAGGTGCTTTGTAAGTTAGGTGAGTGTACTAGGCACCCATTTGAACAGACTGTTTTGTTTTCAGAGGGGATTTGAAAGTTTTACTTTCTAGCATTGCTCCTTTTCTGGCCTATGGCCAAAGTACCAAGCCAGTATGCAGGCAAAACTGTATTTCGCATCAAGACCATGGGCCTTCATCACTACTCACATATTCTCTTTGAACTTGTAAGCTTATATTGTAATACTGAAACAAGTATTTACTGTTTGGGACACAAGGCTTTGTAGTCTTCCTGTGGTCTTTGACAAAATTCACTTCACTGCTCATGTTTTCCTAGCTATAAGCTAGTTAAGGAAAGAGACGGATGGTTGCATGTGTGTGATGTTGAACTCTAGAGGAAAATCAAATGCTCTGCTTTTTTTTTTTCCATGTAAATTTGATCTGAGATAAATGGGACTTTGCTTTTAAAAGGTTCTTTTTTAACTAAGTTGACACAGTGGCTTCCAGTGGGTCAACAAGAAGAAGACAAACTAGTCTAAGAAGAATGTTGTGCTGGATCTCTCTTCCACACCTACTCCTTAGTCTTTCAGTGTGACCTTTGTTTTTTAGTGGCTACAATTGTATGAATAATATCCCTAAGTCAGTCCATAAGATTAAGAAAACACTACACATAAAACCTGTACGTGAGTTATTTTTCTTAGCTTCTCAACTCAGGAGAAATAATTAGATTATGTTCAACACACTCCCACAGTACCACAGTGGGTATCACAGTACGCTCTGATGGGCAAGCACAGGAGGCTGTAAATTAAGTGAAATACATTTATTGGGATCCTCCAGTTTAACTTTATAAGAAAGCTGCCTGTCTCAAAATAACTCTCGCTGCCCTTTCTTTTGTTAAGGTCATACAGACAGGGCATCTGGCAGACTCATGGTCCCAGTACAACCAATAACATTAACCTTGACCGGCCCAAATTCCAACTGGATCACCTCCTTATCTGTAGCAGAAGAAATCATGCACAATTTCCTAGTTGTTGATATTTCAAGAACTACATGAAATAGTTCTATTTTCAGTAAACATCAAGGCCAGGCTGAGTGCAAGGCCTCCACTCCAAACACCCTTTGTGCTAATAAAAGCACATTATCTTTGTAAAGTAAGTCACTATTTCATTGTGAACAAGGGCATGGCAGCCTGCCCCTAAATTAAAAACTAAAGCCAAATTCCATTTGTTGTGGGTTATTGCTATAATTTCCAACTGTCAGTGACTGCATATCATGAATCCATGAACAAATAATAATTTAATTTACAGCATGTCCAGGTCTGTTAAACATTAAAGATGGTAATTCATAAATAACATCAGCCATAATTCTGCTGTCAATCAAGGCCATTTCTGCTGCCAGCCC
Source organism: Agapornis roseicollis (assembly GCA_002631895.1). NCBI lineage: Eukaryota > Metazoa > Chordata > Aves > Psittaciformes > Psittacidae > Agapornis > Agapornis roseicollis. Next base: position 41,496 of record NDXB01001929.1, read on the forward strand.
AGGCTCACACTCAGCACTTCAGCTGGCAGCTGCTTGCACGCACCAGATAATGCTCAAGCACCTGTCTTTCAGCAAAATGGATGTTTCTCTTTCTGAGGGCAAGGGGACACCTAATTCCCTGCATGCCTGGGAGGAAAGTCCGCCTTCTCCTGGAGAGGGGCAGCCTCTGGAGGCACCTGCACAGTGTTGGCTTGAGGCTTCCAGGACTTTGAGGTAACGTGGATGTTCCAGTGCTGCACTGCTCCTCCTGCTTCACATGGGTGATTACTGGGCTCAGAAATGCTGTTTTTGCATGGCCGCTATAGTATTCTTTCCACATGTGCCATTGGAGAACGTGCTTCGCGGTCCCCAGGATTATCTGCTTGTGGTACAGGATGGACAACTCAGCCAGCAGCAACTGCCTTCTTCCAAGGCACTGGAAAGCTGGAACACCCTTTTATAGTTCTTCACCATTTTTGATGCCAAATGTGGCCCCTCTGAACCTAACTCTGTACAACAGCTGTCATGCAGAGTGTGGGTAGCTCAGGGAAATGCTGCGTGTAGATCCTGAGCTGGTTACCTGAAAGAAAATTAAACTCTCCTTCCTTTTAGGGCACCATGGATCTAGAGAGAAAACTTCAGGGTAACCTGTTTGTCCATCAGTGCTTTGCATGTTTGTTCTGCCTATGTCTCCTCACTTGAACATGTTCTACACTTGCAGCCCATTGGCCTCAGTCCACCTTCTTCCCCCACTTGCTGGTCCTTGATGGACATCCCTATCCTTCATCAATATGAAACTGGAAAGGATGTTATTGCTTGATTTTTGTTCTTTGTGTTCACGTCTTCTCCAGGGGAAGAACATAAAAGGCAACTGGGGAGCATAGGTGACAGAAAAAGGCAGTGCTCAGTGTTACTGGGAAAAGTGTGGGAATGGAAGAACCCTTTCTGCTATCAGGGCAGGAGGTGAGGAGACCTTTGCTAACAAACTGCCACCACAGCAATGACTCCCAAGTGTCATGGTCATCTGCAATTGGCAGCAGAGATACATCCTGCTCTCAACTTGTCAGCATATAACAGCACTCATAAAGTTGCCTACACTCAAAGTGAATTGGCTCTGTACTGAAAATATCCCCTGTTACAACTGGAGACACTGAATACAGGAAATAGGCTGTCAAAAATGTAATGATCCAACTTATGGCTTGATTGGACATTTTATCATCTTTAAAAGGCATGACAGCTGGTGTGAACTTTTGTATCAGATATCAGAATTCCCTGCTCCAAATACTTCCATGTGACTGGCTTTTGTTAAACAAGGCACTCTTCCTGAATTTAATTAGATAGAAACACAATTTAAAGGCAAATACCACCCCTTCTTTTTACCAAGGAAGATGGCCTGGAGCTTTGCTTTATGCCCAGGAGTCTTCCTAGCACAGCTTTCTGGCAGAGAAAACAATGCATAATATCCAGGAAAAATATGAAGGCTATATCTTTGCCTAGAAACTGTCACACTGGTATCTTTATAAATTGTACTGGTACAAAAACAAAGTGCCTTAATTTAATCATGTGTGTTTTCCTTGGTTAGTGTAAGATGAGTTCTGGGAGTGGATCTGAGGACCTTTTTCCTATCAGACTGTCTTGAGAGGCAGAGGCCTCAAAGCAGATGCTGTCTGCACTTAGAGATGTATGCTTCTGCTGCAGGGCCTTGGGGTGCTCACCTGTCCTCGCTTCATGGGATGAGTCTGCTCTTCTCACATGCACTGCACTCATGGCTTGGTTATTTTAGTAATGACAACAAATTCTGGGTGAGGGAAGGTTATAACTGGGGCTGGGAAATCTATCTGAGAGGAAGATTTTTTTCAGCAATTTTCTTTCTCTTCCTTCTTTCTTTGCAAGTCACCCACAAGCAGGTGGGATGTTTTCCAGCCTGGCCACCTGAGCACCATGCTCTGGTCAGACCTGCATCCCAAGCCTCTTGGAGTACAAGAACAGCACATCCTCCTGCCACAAATCCACAGGAAGAAGGAGCTTGTCCTGGCTTGGAGCTGCTCCGTTGGCCAGTGCAGGGGCAGGAGTGAAGGAGGAGGAAGACTTTTGCAGGTGTGTATCTAGTGTAAGGTGCACCAATTGCAGAAACACATTTTGAAAGGATATAAGCACTTTCATTTGTATTGTTCACTAACAGCCCAACCCCTTTTAATGTCTACAAGCAGCCTGGAGTCTGTGGAGAGCTGGTGAACAGCTTGGTAAGAGCTTGCTGATCAAACCTGCTTGGTTGTGATCAGCCACATGGCATATTCCCATGACCGTGGGGTAAAAGCCCTGCACCCTTCTCAAATAGTCTCCAGACCTTCCAGCTTGCAGCTTTAGCAAGCACTGTTGCCTCAAGCATGTCTCCTGTATTTGTAAGTGAAAGGGAACAGGGAAGGGACATGGAAGACAGGCTGTGAAAATAATCTGCCATCCCTTTTTTAGAGAAGATGAAACAACAGCCTGCAAAGTTTGGGGGAGCTAATGCTGCTGGTGCACTCGAGTGGGAGACAGCTGCAGTCAATGTATGTATGAACTCAAAGCCACAGAAAACCACGTCTGGTGAGGGTCTGATTGAAGCACATTGAGGAAGAGGTAGGACAGATCCCCACTATCATACTGAGCATCCTAGGAAATGGGAGTCCCAGGCACTGCAGGTGCAGGGTGGCAGGCACTGAATTCCCAGGCAGAGCTGAATCAAATGGCTGGGGAGAACTGGACAAGAAAACACATGGCTGGAAGGGTAGCCATCAAATTCCTCTTACTCTTTCTCTGGCACATGATTCTCTCTGCAAAATGTTGACAATGTTCCTTAGACAGAAGGAGACTAGAAATGGAAAAAGTAAATGGATAGGCCGTGGTTATGGCTTATTTTCTTTCCCCGACAGGGGAGTATTGTATAACGGAATTTTGCTTGAGTATCAGTTTTATTCTTAAAATAGTTATTATTCTTCATACTGCATATGAAAAAAGAGCTATGTTTTGGGTCTAACATACTCGTTGATAACGGATGGCAAGTGAACTTTTAAAAAAGTAATAAATTGAAAAAAAAGAATTTATTAAATCCATTCTAAATTAATTTAATTTAAACTAAATTAAAATTAAATAAAATGTAGAAGGAGATATGAAAAAACCCCTTTTTTGTGTGTATCGGGGCAAACCAGACATCTATGGACCCAGGGACTCTGAGGACAGAAGTCTTTTGTCTTCTGCTTTCTGGTAAATGCACTAAACAAAGACAGGTGTATTTTGGAGACGGTGACCAGATTCTGATATTGGGTGTAATCTAACACTGCTGGATTGCCATGTTTCCCTGAGTCAGAATGATACCCACTGGCAAACTGAGTGTCTCTCTAAATGAGACCTGCCCACCATGTGATGCTAATGTAGGATCAACAGTGGAAATGTACAATGCAACAACCATCCATGGGTCCAAGTGTATCGAAACAAGGCCACCGTGTTTCAAGAAACCTAAAAGCCTGAAAGAGATCTTGTAATTACAAGACCTGTATGTCTAAAGCCAAAAAACTAAGGAACAAAATTCCCAGAACAATCTTTCTTTTCTCCCCTTCCCCTCTCCCCCCCCCCCCCCCCCCCCNCTGCCCTGAGAGCATCTGGAACATCCCCCAGCCCCTGCAGCACAGGGTGGCCCTGAACATCCCTGTGCCCCACAGAGCCCCACCCCCCCCTTTTGGTTTGTTTTTTTCCCTTGCATTGGAGCAGAAATGCTATGAAAAAGACATCTCTCAAAGTGATTTCAATGCTTCCTGTAGTCCTGAGAAAAGATACACAAACCTGAGAAACATGCTGGAGGAAGGGGACAAAGTAGCCTTGAAAGACTGTGGTTATTCATGGGCAGGTTGTGTAGCGGGGGCAATGTGCTTCATTCTGTGCAAGACAAAAGGTTTAAGCAGTCCTCTCTTCAAATATATTGCCCACATAAAAGACAAGATGTTGCACCTAATTCAGTTTGCATTTATTCTATCCCAGTTGAAAAAACTTCTGGAAATTTAGTGTGAGAACAGTTTCCAAAAATAGGTAAGAAGTGAAGGATTGATGATGGAGATGGCAGCATCCATGGGAAAAAGGTCAGATTGCCACAATATTTCCCCATCTCTTCCGTGCCCCAGAAAAATTTGTCTGGTTTCACTGAGTTTTGACTGAAAATGGAATTCTCTGGTTTTATGCATTTTGTTTTCTTTGGGTCATTTTTCCTTGTCTATTACCTGGGGAAAATAAACAAGTGCAAGGAGTTATAGCTTTGATTTTGAGGTGGCTATGTGTGAAATATACTGAGTTAGGAGGGCTATGCTAACCATATGTACTGTTCTATGTATGTCACATAGACAGATGACCATGAACAGGAAAATGCAATCAATCATGCTGGCACTTTCTTCTCAGCCCTCCTCTCATGTGCCTGCACCAGAAACCATTAATATGCACACACATGTAAACAAAAGTTGGCATATTTCTATTGCTTTTGCATCTTTTCAGATCCTTCTGTAACACAAGGATAACAATTGCCTCTCATTATTTTAAGTGGCAATAATCCACTTGTAAGTGGAAAAACTACAATGCAAAAGGTTCTAATTTAAAATCCAACACAGAAAACAGATTATTGCTGTAAAAAGCAAAGCTCTGTTACCCAAGAACTCTTCTTTTAATAATTTTCTTGATAAAGTTAGAGGCTAATAGCAGTGACCTTAAACCAAGTTTAATTAGTCACAGTTTGTGTAAACTTCCCTGAAAAGCTTTGCCAGGATATTTTACTCTTCATCTATGTGTCACTCCCTGTTAATGCTGTTGGCTACACCACAGCCCATTTTGTGATGTGGAGCTCCAGATAAAGTTGCCAGCTCCCCCTCCATAGTGAGATCCTGAAAAAAGGAAGATCCTGATTGATCCTGAAAAAGTTACGTGCCTAAGGAAATCCAGAGGCTCTCACAGGAATAATCACCTATTTTAATGCTTCCAAAATGGAAGATTTAAATGGATCTGCTTCATCACTCCCAAAGTTACTTTCTGATGCACAAATCACATATACCATGGTCCAACTAAACTGCATGAAACAAAAGCTATTGACATATATCCTAAACTCACTACTGAATTGTGGAATGCTGAATTTGTGGAGCTGGCAAGCCATTCAGTGTGCTGGCACACCAGCATATGAATTCTGGAGGTTGGGAGCATCAGTGGAAGGTTGGTTACACAGCCAAATGCCTTAAGCAGGGTTGCTAAGTGGTTTAAATGGAACCAACAGCGTGCCACATTAAAGAGTGAACTATTGCTCGTGACAACTCTCTTCCATGGGGCAAAGAAATTAAAGTCTTCCTAGAAACCTCTAAAGAAAAGAAATCAGTGGGCTCTCTTGAAAGACCTCCCTCCTTAAAATTTATGTTACTGGTTTCTGGAGCCACTTTGAGCTGCTCCACTATTATTAAATAACTGACTTTTTTTACTGGCCACAGTTTCAACGCTTGGGTAGTTGAGGTTGTGCAGCCCTGGGAGTGTTAGCAAGGTAAGTGGTGAGATGCATTTGCCTGCAGGTTATGCACAGTTCTGTTGTGCTGTTAGGGCATCTCTTTGTGTTCTCTTTCCCCTGCTGACCCATCCACATGGATAACAAGCAGCACCATTCGTTGCAGGTGCTTGGTGGCACCATCCTCACCACTTGATGCACGCGCCCACCACATGCATGCCTCTCCCAGACTGAGAGTCCTTTCTTCTTCATTTAGCTGGATTTTCATAAAACAACTTGTGGCTTAAAAAAAAAACCAACCAAAAACGAATGGGCTTTGGGTGTAAAATGCTAGAGTGCTGACCCCACACCATCTGGTGACTTAACTGAAACCATGCAGCACAAGTCCTATGAGGGAAGAGGTGACTAATAAGCTGCAGAGAGATCCTGAGCTGGTTAGGAAGTAACATTAGATTTCTGCTGTCTTCACTAGTTAATGTGATATGTAAATGAGTAACATATGATATGATTTGAAGCCCTTGCTGTCTGTAGGAAACATATGCCAGTGTAAGTGCTTTGGAGAGGGTGGCTTTCCTAATGAATATGGTCTTTGTTTGAGAATGACAGTTTTCTTCTATCCTGTTGTGCGACTTGTCTAAAGCAACACTTGTTCCAGGGGGTGGAAAATGTTTGAAATTTGAGCAGGATTGGCTCCATTAGCCTGAATTTGTACTGTCACAACCTGGCTTCCACACTGCAAGAAATCCTAGCCCCTTCTTCAGCTCCTGGAAATGGACTTTACAGTGTATGTCAAGCCAATAAGAAATCCCTAAGTCTGCTGATTTTCACCAAAGCTGGAGTTAGCATAGCAGACATTTGAAAGCAAATTTAAGACAGAAATTTCAGAAACACAATGAGCTGGATTTTCACACTGGACTGAGGCATCTAGGCAAGGGACTTGTTTTTTGATCCAGCTCAGTGTCTCTCAGCTCCTGTGGATTTCTGTGAAGACTAACGAGCAGTCAGCATCTTTACAAATCAGACCCATAGGAAGGTTCTGACTAGGAGCAAAGGACACTACTTTTAGGCATCAAGTTATCAAACTGCTCTATCTAAGCTTTCTGCTGTGTGGGTCATGTTGCAGTGAGAGCTATTGAATACTCAATTAGCTGAGGAGATTCCCATCATGTCTTCCTGCTGACTTTCCATTTTAATGCCTTGTGTCTTCTATTTGTCCATGTGCATGGCCTTCCTGTGTTTCTCTTATGTGAGGCCTCTGGGAAGGGGCTTTTATTGTCAAAACTGGTAGAAGGAAGAGAGAAATGCAAAGAGACAGAGTACAGCCTCCAGTCACGTCTACCTTGAAGAGGATGGATTGAATTTCATCCTGAATGAGCAAATTTTGAGGAAATCTCAAATTTTCTAGTATTTTCTCCAGCAACGTAATCCCTAATGTCATATTCAAGTAGTTAAGAAACAGAATCGCACCACAAATCTTAGGGATCTAGTCAAAACAGCAGACATTTCTGATGATGAAAACATTGTAAGAAGGTATTTCCCAGGCAGCTTTAGAGTAAGAATTCTCAGTAAGGATGCTTTTGCAGCATGATTAAAAATAAATAAAATTAAAATAAAAATTTAAAAAAAAAAAAAATCACCCACTGCAGAAAGAGGAGTGATTTCTACATCTTATATAAGGTTTTTTTTGGTTTAGATTAATTTCATTCAGGTGTACTCCTGGGGAGTAATAACAGCACATCCATGGATTCTCACATTTTTTCAATGTGCTGTGAAAACATCTGCTAGTACTCATCAAACTCCTCTGTGGTTGGTTGTCCCCATTTTACAGGTTGAAGGAATTAAAGAGGCAGGTTTAAAGGACTTGCCCAAGACCACACAGAATCAGATGACAGAGTAGGTATTAGAATCATAATTTCCTGGCTCTACTTCCAATTACTTTGTGCCAAGGAAAGGTCTTTTTTCTAGCATAACACCTTAGTTATTTGACTTTGCTGTTTCTCTCTCTTTTACTCTTGCTCCATCTCACCTAAAATGTAATTGAAAAAAAAGTATCTCCCCTTTAGTGTGCAGCTTTGTATTTAATCTGTGGTGCCAAACAGATCAAATAAATGTTTTCACCACTCCAGAAAGAACAGGGAGAATTTATTTAGCTGATGTGATGGCATAGGTGGGCTATAAAAAAATCCCAGGTTTTTGGCAGGGAGGTGACCTCTCAAGCCCTGGTTAAGCTCACCCGTGCTAGTCAGGCTGGTCCCCCCCAGGTTCCCAAGCAGGACAGGTGCAAAGGTGACAAAAGCATCACCCTGAAAAAACAGGATCCTGCTATGGATGTCATCCAAAGCACCCACCTCAGTTCCTCATCTTTCTTTTCCTGTAGCTTTCCAGTCAAACATGCCTCTCTATCTGATTTTGGTGACAAATGTGATGGGGTAGGAAAAGGGCTACTGTGTCCTTCAAATTAGAGTCCACAAAGAAGTTATTTCTTTACGGCGCTCCTTTGCTCCATGAAGAAACCTGCTTTCCATACTTTAAAGGTGGTGGTACTTGATTTGCTATAAAGGCTGAAGGGATTTGATATTAATGCATCCTCAAGATGTATCTTTTTTTTAATTATTTTTGTTAAGTCAATAACCATTTTTTTTATAGATGTCTTTCACTGCATCTGAGGAATAGCAGTTTTGAAGAAGTAGTTATCAGCCCTCAAGATCAGGTATTACTTTATTCTCATAGAATCACAGAATCATAGAATAGTTAGGGTTGGAAAGGGACTTAAGATGAACTAGTTCCAACCCCCCTGCCATAAGCAGGAACACCTCACACTAAACCATGTCATCCAAGGCTCTGTTCAACCTAGCCTTGAGCACTGCCAGGGATGGAGCATTCACAACTTTCCTGGACAACTCATTCCAGTGCCTCACCAGCCTTACAGTAAAGAACTTCTTCCTTATATCCAATCTAAACTTTCCCTGTTTTACTTTTAACCCATTACCCCTTGTTGTATCACTACAGTCCCTAATGAAGAGTCCCTCCCCAGCATCCCTATAGGCCCCCTTCAGATACTGGAAGGCTGCTATGAGGTCTCCATGCAGCCTTCTATTCTTCAGGCTGAACACCCCCAACTTTCTCAGCCTGTCTTCATACGGGAGGTGCTCCAGTCCCCTGATCATCCTTGTGGCCCTCCTCTGGACTTGTTCCAACAGTTCCATGTCCTTTTTATGCTGAAGACACCAGAACTGTACACAGTACTCCAGGTGAGGTCTCACAAGTGCAGAGTAGAGGGGGAGTGCCTTGTTAGCTGGAACATCCAGTAATAACTAGAGACTCATGAATTAGAAGTGACATGAAACAGTCTTCTGAGAGTCTCTGAAACTTCATTTGTGTGAGGTTTTGTAATGCCATTTCTGCATTTTTCTCCTTGCAACAAACACAACAGCTCAGTTCTGAGCTGTGCTGACAAAGGTATGCGGATGGACAATAATCCAAATTAGCTGTGCCACAAAGCTCACATCCAGTGTCTGGGTTATCAAGAGTCCAGCCTTGACCATGTGATCCAGCCTGTGCAGCATCACTGTTGCCTCCTGACTGGGTTGGGTCATGCTAATGAAAAAGTGAGCAGGACTCCACTGTGCCTGGTCCTTCTGCCATGAGACACTTGGGGATCTCATGCTAGTATAGTCACTAGAAGTGCTTCTCAGCTGATGTTATGTAAGCCCAGCTCTGAAGTGATTGTGAGCGTGCCCACACTTGGGCTCCCACTTTCTATCCCCTCTGCATTTCATACTCTCATCATTCGCCGTTTCCTCAGTATAAGTAGAATCCAGCCATCACAGGGAATTTAACTCATGCCTAGAAGTGTGTGTGGATTCAGTGCTGATTGTGACAGTGCAGTCCATTTTCCTTAACAAAACCAGCTCAACAGGGCAGAGAAACACCCCTGTGGAGGCTGCAGAAATGACATCTCTTGCACTGGGTTAAGTATATTGTACACTTACAGAAGGATCTGGAAAGCTTTGATTGAGTTATTTGTAGGTTAAGTATGTTAGCCCATTCTTAAGCTGCCTTAAACTCATGTTACTGGTTTTCACCCAAATTATGAGCAGCCTTGCAATAGCCAAGTGGCTCAGCAGCACTCTTTTTCATCTGCCTCTGCAGTTGTTCTTGCATGGAAATAAATTTCTTATAATGAAGAACACCTTAGTGCTACATTATCTCTGACCACAAAGCTGGACTGCATCATTCTTGTGAAATACAAAAATACAGCATCAGAGACTTCTTAAATTTCAAGCTTCCCAGCAAATGATTACTTAAAAATAGCTTACTGACTCTTTTAAAGTGTCATAAATACAGCATAATGGTCTGCTGCCCAAGGAAGGGTATGGGGTGTTTCCTGGGGTGGTGTTTTTAAGCAAGCACTAATACTGACTAATACCCATTAACATAATGACACTGTTTATGCACAGTATCTATGGGCAATTGCATGGGGACATTAGAAACTGTGTAAAAGATATGAATTGGTGCTTGTCACCTGCAAAGTGCTTGTCAACCTGCAAAGTTTGTGCATACTGCTGCTCTTGGAAAAGTGACAAGAATGGGATACAAGCTAGATACAGATGATACGGATAGAGATTTGTCATTGCCACATCCAAACCAGCAGAGAAGCTGTTCATTAGTGATATACTGTAAGAAATATATGTTTGATATAACAGAGTAGATTAGCTCAGCTATACATGTTCAGCAGGAGAGAATTTCAGGTTTATATCTAAGTAAACAAATGGTTACTTATCTTCTGTTGTACCAGGTGATATGGTGTGTGTCCTGTTCTGCTGCTGCTGTATCATAATCTCTGATACATGTATTAAATGAATGTGGATCAAGCTGTTTTGTTTTCTAATCATGCTTTTTTAAGAGGAGTCACTGGGCATAATGGTCTGTTTATAGAATATTTTCAGGTTATATATTTGCCAGAGGTGTACACAGGCGGCAGCAGGGGTATAGTTTGTCTAGAAGCCAACTTTTCACAAAAGAAAAGCTTCATAAATCACTCCCCTGAACTGTCAGTGCTGTTAGCAACTCCCTCTGGCACTGTACAGCTGAAGGGGTTATGTTGAGCACAGCACTCCTCTGCAGCCAGAGGAGTCCGGCTTTCGTTTATTTTTCTTCCCTAATTACCTATAGTGAGGGGAAGCTGGTCCAAGCTGAGGAACCTTTATAAAACACATTGGATGATCAAAAAAACTGCGACAGGCCTCTTCCGTGCTTAACAACCAATTGTGCACAGTAGCCTGCGTCTCTGCTAGAGTCAGCTTGGCATCATTTACTCCTTCCTTAGCATCATGGTAATGAGCATTCCTTGATGACTTAACCCTGTGCTTTTGAAAAAGAAACAGTGTGGGTATCTGGATCCAAAGTCATATAGCTAATGCAGACATATAGACAATGCACAGAAAAGCTTCTCAGTGTCAGATGAGAAGAACATGGGCTGTAAATTCTCTGCCCTTAACTTATATCCACACAGATGGTTTTGATTACAGCAGATGTTGTGTGAAAATTAGCTTCAGCTTGTGGCTAAGTGGAGGAGCATTTGTAGAAAGGGGTTCAGGAGGTGAAGGTTATTTTTAAGACTCCTGTACATAAAACTAAATCTTTGTCTATAGCAAGGTGGCATGGTTGACTCAAGGTGCAGATTGCATGCACAGAAGGGTAAGGAAAATATTTAGTTTTCACAACCGCCTCATACTGCATTGCTTGTAGATGCGGCATTTCAAATAGCTCCTGCTTAGTGTTTTTATCTGCTTCAACCCATTGCTATGCCAGTTGTTGTAAGGCATGAAGAGTTTCTCTTCTGAATATCAGGAAAGGAAATGAAATGAGACTAAACGGCTCATCTTGCTTATCTTGGATGATGCTGTTCTTTCCTCTGCTTCTGTGCAAAGGGCAGATGGTGTAGACTGGTCATTTGTAACAAGCCCTGGTGCAGAAAGCCAGGAGAGGTTCACCCCTTCAGGCACAGGTGATGGTAACATTTACACCCACTGATGTACAGGACTGCCCACCCCATGTCCCCAGAGCTATAAGGCCTGATTTAGGTGCATAAAGGTGCATACGTGCTACAGGTGGTATTTCAAGGAGCTGGAGACACCAGGACTTTCCTTACCAGGCACCAGCTGTCAGAGGAGCATATGTGTGTTGATGTCTGAAGGTGATGGCAGAAAACTGCCCCCACCACCTCAGCTGCCTTTACCTTTGCCCCCAGATACATCGATCACAGCTGGGATTCAGCCGCCTCACCCAGCAAGATGACGTGACTGCCCTTGGACTCTCCAGGGCAGGTGATGAGATTTGGAGACACAGACAGCTAAGCTGGCCATTGCTGAGTTTATTTCTGCCTTTCCCAGAATATGCAGACAGAGCTATCTTCCATTTAATATTTGGTATATATAGACTTATACAGACTCATTTTCTGTCTTTTGAAACTCCCTAGTTAGCCAGTTCAACTCCACTGTGTTTGAACATTTGCTTTCAATAAGAAAATATGTTGATTAAATCAGTGGCCTGGCCAAATCTTGTAAGTTTTTTCTGGCAGTACCTTTAATGAGTCCCATTTATTAATTTTTTCCCCCTACCTTACTTGTGTAACAAATTTCCAGATATTAACATCAAGAAAGACAATATTTGGCCTGTCATATGAGAAAAGTAAAAACAAACCAGCACACTTCCTTTTGTAGTTCTGGATCTCATGCTCTCTTAATACCTATGAAAGGACCATTTTGTAAAGTATAAATTTGGAGCCAAGTGCTAAAGTATGCTGGTTTAGACATGATTATGTACAAGCATGTATGTGCTTATATATACACATGTATATTGTAAAGTGTACATTGTAATCAAGTGACCACTGACCCGTGCAGTCTTTTTATTTTTGGCAGGTCTTTACTCTTTCTTCCCCGCTCTCCTCTCTCTCTCAGGGATTGTTCTTTAATGTAATTTTGTGAAATTGATGTTCTCTTTGTAGTATTTAAAAAAAAAAAAAAGAGCCATCATTTCTTAAGCATTCATATCTTGTGAGTATATTTTTTGGCTTTGAATTAAAATGACATTTGATTGTGTTCTTAAAATATTATGGCTAGATAAATTAATTACACCAGAAAATCTAGAAGAAACAAACAGTAAAATATTAATAAACATCAGCTGCCACCTCAATCTAAGCTCACCTATTATGCTTTGAAACTTTATTATTTAAAAATGATGTATAATTACAGGAAAGTGCAGGAAGAGACCATTACTGATTCAAATGCCAATGAAACTATCAGACATAAGCATTTGTCCTGGAAGCATACAGTTCCCAGGGAAGGCAGGAGGGCGAGGAGGTCCTTCCTTGCCCTACTGGGAGGAGGTCTCTGTGTTTAGCATCTCTGTGGGGCTCATGCTGGACACTGGGCATGTTGCCCCAGAGGAGAAAGGGGCCATGCCGTGCTCCATCTTGGCTCTGGTGGGACCACCCGCCATGCTGAGAAAGTGGTCAGGTTTCTACCACAGCTCTGTCCTTAGCTTCCCAGGTAAAGCCAGCAACAGTGTTGATTAGTTCTGCTTCTGGTTCTGTTTTTGTGATATTTGCCTCCGTTAATGGAAACCGGACTCACACTATCAATTTATTTCTCATCCTGTGGGCCACCAGCTGGTAACGATATGATTCTTGTTTACTGCTGACCTTGGCTGGATGAGAAAAAGTGACTTAGACATAAATGGTTCCATCTCCCATTCCCAGACCCTTGAGCCATTATTTCCTTCTGCCCTCTCAAGCAACACGCTGGTTTTAATAAAATCTACTGCCATCTCTTTCAATATTTATATGATTGAACCATTTAAAAAATCTATTCACATTAGTCTGGTTAGGCAAAAATAACCCAAAGACAGCACCCACTGCCAACATTTTCTTTGGTTACTGCTACCAAAATTTCCCATTTCATTCTATGGCTGAACTGCAAGACAGTTATTCCTTATTAATAGTGAGTGTAGTGCCATTAAGACTGCCAAGTAACAGTATAGCCAATATAACTCCTACTCACTTTATAAAGACAAACATTAAAGTCATCACTTCCTCTGTGGCTAAAACAGGGAAAAACGTGGGAGCATACCAGATGAGCCTCAGACATTGCATCCTTCAACAATTGCCCGAAATGCTGTGATGGTGCAAATGCCATCAGCTGCCCACCTGGTTATAGTGGATCCTAACGTCCTGGCTACACAACAGAGACAGTGGCGCTGTGTGCTGAAGCTGAAATGCTGCTGTGAGGAAACTGCCTGTGATCAAGGATATGTGAGGGTACATATTCTGGTCTCATGATACCAGACTTTAGCTTATTCCTATATCTAAAGATACACTTCAAGCTATACCAGAACGACTTGCTTTTGTGGACTGGCCTGTGGCAGTGTCATAGGTTATTCTGACTTTTTAAAATTGTATTTCTCTTAAATTTTTCACCTCTGTGGGAAATGGACATTTGGAAAGCTCATTCTAGTTGCTGATAAAACCAAACTTTGAATTGCAGTTTCCTACAGGACAGAAAGTCTCACATTCAAGAGGCTCCAGGCAATATGCAGCACTACAGGATCCTTAAAGAAGAACAGACAAGGTTTTCTCTGGAACTGGCTTCTGGGATATGGGAGCTTGGCTCTGGGACTGATAGACAGTAGCTTATAGAGTAGCTGGAATATTTCACCCTGCTCCCCACTCCCAGATTTCCTGGAAAAGGATAGAAAATCTGTAGTGATTTTTCTGATTTAGTGTGTCATTTCTCATTGAATATGCTGATGCTTTGGGTCCCCTTCTGAGAAGTGCACAGCACAACCTTTCTAGCAGGATGAATAACATCCCATTTAACAGAAGGTGGTGCAGCAGCATATTCTTCTGTCTGCTTAGCCTTGGAAAAATGTATCTGCCTAGAAACACGGCCTGAGGCTGGGAGTTCAGGGCATGCAAATATCTTTCTGGTGCCAAGATGAACCTTTCCTTTATCAGTGTGCACTTCTCACACATGCAAAGTGGCTCATCATTTCTCCACTTAAAGAGTTTTCTGCATATTAATTAAAGAAAATGTATTTTTTTCTCATTTATTTCATGATTAACTTTTACAAAGTGACCATCAGTGCATTGTTGTGTGTACTTTGGCACATACTTCCTTTAAGCTTCAGTAAAACTAACTCACACACATTAACAGTATACACACAGGCATGAATCACTATTAATCCTTGCTCAGGGGAAGGAGTTTATGAGGTCCCAGCTGTATAGGACTTGATGCTAAGATGCAAGGTCTTGTTCTTATGGAGCCACCTGCAGTTTCTGAACCCAAAGGGCTGCCTTTGCTCATCAAGGCAATAAAATATACTCTTGCTCTTGCTGGTGTGAGAGGTTTTGAGAATCACAGTCCCAATGATGTAATGGGTTGCAACACGCAGAGTGCAATACTGTCTCCAGCTTCCCCACACCAAGCATGGTAAGCTCCTTCCTGCCGACTCCAAGTGAGCCAGGAGCTGGAAGAAGTCCCTGGGAGGAGAGGGATGGGGAGCTGCAGCCGTCTCCCAACAGCGAGGATGTTGTTGGTGCAAATACATAATGCTTCCTTGTTTAACTGACAGTGGTTTAGTTGGAAAAGAATTCAGACAGCCAGCCTGTAAAATGCAGGGGTCTGTGGCTGGAGACAAAGGATCCAGGTTTGACCATCCTGTTTGAATGACGGGACCTGGGGATAACATCCACAGCCACCTCAGTGCAAGAGCACACAGCCTGGACCAGCACTGCTTAGATAGACAGCCTTTATTCCTCCAACTCCTCCAGTACAAGGGCATGACCTGCTGGAAGTGGTCACTTCCATCCTTTTGTTTTTCTCCTCTGTTGACCCTGAGCAGCTCTTTAATGCTTCTCTGATAGCACAAGGTGCCATAAAATTCTTCTAAATGAATGACTGCAAAATTCCCTAGACATAAGGAAGCTAATATCTGAATGCAGATTTCAGCCCAGCGGGCACTTTGCCCATATGAATGTCTCTGCAATATACTGATGCATTAGGCTGCTTAGCTTGGACAAGCCAGTATCTATGTTATACAACTGGCAAAATGGGATCCACAATTGTCTTTTAAAACACATTTAATAACATGCTGTATTATGAAAAAGTAGCAGTTATATGAAATATCCAGCTTGCTGGTACTAAATGAATACTTCCACTAGACTTTAATACTGTTCTAAGGGATGATAACCTCACAGATGCCTTTTCCAAGTGTTGATTATGAAAAAGCAAAGGACATAAAGGAATGGCCATAAATTTGCAACAACACTCATTAAACCTGACTTAGAGCAGCTTCTCCCTGTCCTGGGACAGGGCAGGTTGCCAGCAGGGAAGCAGCATGGGGGCTCACTCCTCCCTATCTGTGGCCCAAGGATGGAGCCAGCTAAGATTCAGCAACTGCCTTCCCATTTGCCTACAAGCCCCAAAACAGGGGAAGCAGCACTGGCTCCATGCACTCCCCATGTACCCTGCCAAAGAAGCCTTAAAGAGAAAATAAGCGTCTCACACAGAAAAGGGTCCAGTTGCAAATTATGCTGTGCATGGGGTGCAGAAATCTGGGAAGCTTTGTAGCAGGCAGCCCTCTAGGGCAGAGTCGGTCCAGCTCACAAAGTCTCACTGTGCCCTAAGTGATGGAGCAGGGACAGGGCTGTGCTTCAGCTGAGACAGGTCACCTCTCTGGAGGTATTCACTTCAGCTGGTTTTGAAAGATTCTGGAGCTAAAGGATAAGGCATTTTAAAATATAGACCACATACAAATATTTATGTGGAGCTATGTAAGGGGTACTATAAGAGGAATATTTTTTCAGTGAGCACTTGAAAATAAATCTGTGGTTTATGTAGTCTGCAAGCCCCCATTGTGTTAAATGTCTCAGGGGTTTTTGTATACAGTGACTTCTTCTAAGATAGGGTGTTAAAAAGAAACTAGCAACACAAATTTACTATTCAAAGGAACACATTGTGATTACAAAAAAATCAGAACTCCACTTCCCTAGGACAAGGAAAATAGTGATGTGCTTATAGTATATATCGTGCTGTTATTGCCACATCTGCAATGGAAAGTTCCTCTTTGTCAAATGCATTAAAGCCGGGCCCATTCATTTAATGAGTCTTGCTTTCTGGGTCAGAGAGAGATGGGGAGAACTCTGCTCAGCAGAGAGCAATAACATTTCCACAGAGGCAGCAGGTTTTGTAGGGAGAGAAGAAATTAATTTTTAGATAACTGCATCCTTGAAAATGTATGTGTAGGTCATCATGGCCAAAGTAACCTTAGAGTTACTTACACCCTAGGGGGGGTTGCTGAAAATACATACTGATAAAGCATCCAAGTAGAAAATGCTGTAGGATGACTTCAACCACCCATGTGGAAATCCTTCTCCATTTCAGAACAGTTAATATAAAACCTTAGCACTTCAGCCTTTATCACATCCCGCAGTTTTTATTCAGACAGAGAGGGAGTGGGGAGAGGGGAGATGAAGGAGAATGAAAAACGTGAAGAGAGCCATCAAAAGCTGAGCAGGGTTGGCAGTGGAAGTCACTGGAGGGTCTTCCTCTCTGTTGTCTGTAGTCAGTGTCTTTCTTAGGGCAAACATATCCTGTATGGATTCTGCTGGAGAAATTGGCTTTGTGAACATCTCTAAGGATTCAGTTTGTTCCATAGGGGGATGTTGAAATAATGAGAGGATTCTGCAAGAATTTTCCTGGTATAAAATATCACCAAAATTTATCTTATTTTGAGAATGCCACTGTTTTCCTTTTCCACTGTAGCTGGTGAGAAATGCTTGTGAAACTATGTGCTGATCAAGAGAGCTTCTCTTTCTCAATTCCTTTGTCAAAGCAAACAAAATAAAGTCTTAGAAGTGGGCTTTTTCTTCTGCACAGACATCTCTGGTGGGCAGAACCTGCCCTGGGTGTGAGACCATCCTTGGAGCTACCTGAAGGAGTAAGCATCCTACTGCTAGGCTGTGGCACACAGCTATGGGTGGCAAACCCATTCTGAGATATGCAGTGAAACTGCTGTTTGCCTGTACTGCAAGGCTGCAATAATACTTCAAAAGCACTTTGGGGTACCTCTCCCTTGCAAGGAAAGCAAAACACTGAAGTGAGTGATAGAATGGATCTTGCAGAGAAGTTGTTCATTGCTCAATAATGTCTCAACTGCAGTGGGTGCAACAATAGAGAAAAATGCCAGCTATTTGGGATTTAATAGTAGTTTTTCAATGTGTGCCAAATAGTATTAAATCCTATCATGAAAGTTTTCTGGCAAGCAACTCATTATCACAAAGCTAAGATTTCTAAGTGAATGTTTAAGTCACCACATAATAATTTTCAGGATGATATCAGAAAGCATAATCTACATCTGATAGTGTTATTGTTGCACAGTAAAACAAGGCGAAGTGTGCAGTTAATGTACAAGCCCCAACAAAGATGCATTCAAATGAAGGACTCATCTAAAAGCATTAAGTCAGACACACAGTGCCTGGGGATATGCTGGGAAATTGTATTTACATTCCCTGACTGCCATTAATTTCAGAAATGTGTTGTCCTCTTTTTACCCTTATGGTCACAACACTTCAGAAACAAGTGTGACTAAGTTTTGCCACTTAAATACTAAAACTCCAATGTAAGTAATCATGGCTGGGAGACTGGAAAAGATAGATGGAAGAGAAACACTTACAGAGAAATACATTTCTGCACATTAGAGACAACAGAGCCTGAGGCTGGTGGAAATGGTTTTAGTCAGAGAACATGCTTTTTAGATCACAGCACCTACCTCACTTGTGTCTGTGCAATGGGACTACAAACAACAGAGCTGTATGTAGGAGTCAGGGTGGTTTGGAGGCTTGTGAAAGAGTTTCCCACCTTTTTCCATATTGCTGCATGAGGAAGAAGAGGCTTAAACCTGGACAGCTTTGGCACAGGGTGCTGAATTTGAAGGCACAGCAGCAGAACTGTAGGTAGAAAGGTGAGGTTTTGCTCATGTACCATCACGGACAGGGCAGACACAGAGGCTGTCAGCACTACTGCTGACCCCAGAGGGAGAAGGCTGTCTGGTAGCCTTACCCATAAGGCATCTGTCACTGCGACCTGAGACAGTGATTAAAGATACAACCTACAGAATTAGGTGTTGCATGGTCCTACCTTGTCCATCTTGAGGTGTGTTACGTTGCCTAGACTGTGACTGGCGTTTAGAGTTGCAAAAAGAAGAGAACAATAAGAAAAAGGCATATATGCCAATTAGTAATAAGAGCTGAATTGCTCTGATCCATAATTCAGTAAAGAAGAACAGTAAATGTATAGACAAGTAACTAATTTCTAACATCTAAGTGCTACAACCTGAAACTAAATACTAATTTGAAGAGATGGTTTGCACTTAATTTCCTTGTAAGCAACTGCTATAACATTTCTTAAAGACTTTTTATATGACTGAATTTTATTTTAACTGTAATATATAAGGTAAGATTTAATGGCTGGCTTACAAGAACTAATAAGCATCTGAAGGAAGCTATCTTAAAATGTCAGTATGAGCCTGGCTGAAAAGAAATGCCTTCTCTCTAGCCATCTGTTACATACTGCAGTTAAACAGACACACAAGTGCTTTTTCCTGGAAGCCATCTGCACAAATATTGATTGAGTAATTTCATAAAATTCCGATTTAGTAATTTACCAGTTGACGAGGTGATAGTGCACAGTGTAGGTCTGAGTTCTCTGGCGTTTCTACTGCAGCTAAAACAACATTGATGTGCATTTCTTTCTCCACTAGCATTATTGCAAAAAGAGACACTGGAATCAAGTCCAACATAACCTATTGAGGGAGCCTGTAAAATACTTTCCTATTAACATCAGAATAAAAAATAATGTGGTACTCCAGAAAATTGAATGGCACTTACATTCCATAATCTTCATCAGATCAGCTTGCATGGGGTTTTGCTTTCCTTAGCCTGGTTTGAGGCTGGTTTGTATTAATTCCATCCAGCTTTATTTTAATTAGTTTAAAATTCTAGGAACTCAAGATTACCACGGTGTTTAAAAGACTGGGTTTCAGCACCCGTCAGCAGTGGCTTTTTCATCCCCCAACTATTTAAGAGTTGTGAACTTCTCTTCATTTCAACTCCCTGCAGACACTGGCCCTGCAGTGGTGACTCATGCCTCTATGACCCCTGGCTGGCAGGCAGCTACCTGCAGCAAACCGCCGCTGGGCTTTCAGCTGGAGCAGCAAACTGCTGCTGGGGAAGCAGCCACAGAGCGTGTCCCCACCACAATACATCCTTCCACCACCTCTCTACAGACCCATGAGCCCTATGGAATGGCTGCAGCTTGCCATAGAAATGCATGAACTATTCCCCTGTGGATCCATGATATTTTCCAGTCTCATCCCTTAGTGCCTTTCAGAAGTGCCACCTTTCTGAGGGGGCATTAAAAACAGTTTTCATTCCATCTTGTTGTCACCGATTCTTTCCTGACATCCACAAGACTTGACCAATTAGAAAATGGATCTAATCTAAGAGTATAGAATCATGGAATCATAGAAACATTTAGGTTGGAAAAGACCTCTAAGATCATTGAGTCCAACTGTAAACCTAACACTGCCACCACTACACCATGTCCCTTAGAAGGTAATTTCTCGCTGCTGAGGTGGTGGGACCTGAGCAGCCTGGGGCACATGGGGCTCTGGTCTATGGTTGTACAGTGTGTTTGCAACCCAGGTAGAACCCTGCAAAACCTTCTTAGGCATCAGCATACTTAGGACTCTTTGACTCAGATTGTAGTATTAGAAGATAGATAGGGTCTGTCAGTCTCCTACCTCCAGTAGGCATCTCCACTCCTCCCAGAGCAAGGTAGAGGATTAGCCCCGGCAAGCAAGGATTTGTTTTGCTTCATGGCTTTCCTGGTTTGAATGCTTGGGGGTTACAGCTCTAAACACTGACAAAGGACATGTGAAACCTGACAGGGGCAAAGCTTTCAACCAGTATGACTGGCCCCCTGGATCTATCCTGAGTGCATGTGATCTTCTGTGCACATGGGAGCAGCCACCTGTGGCCTGTGAAACACTGTTTCAGATGATGTTCCTCCCTTCAGTCCAACATGGGTTGAATCCCATGGGTCACTTCATCACTCACTTATAGACAGTCAGGATAAGAGCAAGGAGACTGCACAATGGGACCAGTAGCATCAGAGAGTTACAAAGTCCCAAGAGGAGAAGATGTAGGGTAGATGTGGTTACCTGTAAAAGCTTGCTACCAAGAGGAGTGGGAGCAACTTTTCTCTGTGTCTGTTGCAATCATACATGAAAGCATGGGCTGTCACTTCAGCAGTGATGACTTAAGAAAAGCATTTTACCAGAAAGGGTAGTGAGTCATGCAATAAATTGCTCAACAAAAGCAATTTTTCAGCCCTCAGCATCAGGGGATTTATAGAAAAGTTAGATGATCCATTAAGTAGTGATAATCCTGCCTGGGATGGGAAAGGGCCTCCAGATGCCCTTCCCAGCTCTCCACCAAGTGGACACATAGTGCTGTATGTAATCCCTTTGCATCTGGGACTGCCACCCTTCTTGCACAGGAAACGTTCATCCTTCTATCGCTGTTAGTATAGCTGAATACATATTAAATGAATGCATATGAACATATATGTAGCATATATTTCACAATTTGGTTATAAAACAGTCTTCCAACTTAGAGCTCCCAAACTGTTCACAAAGAAAACCTCTTAAAAGTATGAAAAGAAAACTCACTTGCACATGCTATGGCTCATGGTATCAGCTAGAATAGCACTGTTTTTTTAGGTTTTAAGGAATAAGGTTCATTACGCTTATGTCACATCATAACTTTGTTTAATAGGAAAGAAAAAGATGTGAGGAATAAAATGGGGAGAAAAAAAAAAACACACACACACACAAAACCCCAAAAACAAACAAACAAACAAACAAAAAAAAAAAACCCAAAGCAAAACACCCAAAGGATCAATTCAAGTGAAGACTTTGGCAGACATTGTCATTTCATGAATTATTCCAGTGCTGTGCTCATAGCCAAATCTTAGTTGACAGGAAGAAACCTGATCTGCTCTTTATACAAACACCAGAGGAAACTGGAATCTGACCTTGTCTCAGCTCTGTTTCACCGTTTGCCTCCTTTGGGAATCTGGGATCAGCCCAGTGTTATCTGTCGAACAATGCTCCTGTGTCAGCTCCCTGGCTCAAGCATCTGAGCAGTGCTCCTTTGGGTAGCAGAGAATAGGGAGCTTATTTTGAGGAGATATGAGCTGTTCTGAAGACAAACATCCTTCCAAATTAAATTAACCACTAGTCTAGAAATAGAACAGCACAGTCCTCAGCTGAAATGCAGCACTGGAGCCATTCATTTTCCACAGAGATCTCCTCCATGCTGCAGGGCATTTTCTTGAGATGAACCTGGAGTTCCAGTGGTTCATCAGCAGAACTGGGAAGAGAAGCTTTAAGGAGGAAATCTGAGCTCATGGGGGTCCTGGGGAGCACACAAGGATGCAATGGAGAAAGGATGAGGTATCAGGATGAAGCTCAAGGTGTATTTGAGGTTCACCCACCTGGAGGGCTGTCAGGGAGCCATGCATTGCTTTTCTAATTAACCTCAACATGAAGCAGAACCCTGGCTGCCAGGAGCAAAGCCTTCTAGGTCCTGCTTATCCCAGGAGTCCTATGCAGAGGCCAAATGTAGCTTTTCCAGACTTTCAGAGCACTTCTACGGCCAGAGTCCTATTTCTACTTCTAATTACTACATTATACAGCCCTTCAGGAGAAATATTTTCATCTCTCAGTCTTGGTGTTTCTCTAAATTTGTATTACTGACAACTCTATTCATACATATTGAAAATCAAAATTGTAAGCATATAAAGTTCAACAAGCCATGAAAAGGCAAATACTTCACTTCATTGCTTGACTGTAAAATCATTTAGGTTGGAAAAGACCCTTAAGATCATCAAGTCATCAATTGTTTCACATAAAGCATTTTCAGTAAAATATTTGTAAGTGAAAAATCACAACTTTGGTTTTTTCAGGTTAATAGATGGAGTGAAATGTTCCATTTACTTGCTTTTATAGGTTTCTTCAGGAACTCTCTGTAGACAGTCACATTAAGATACCTTTTCCTTTAGCTGAAATTACAAGAGAAAAAAAATACAGATACCTGTAGCATCATCTTAAAAATTAATAAATGAGAAACTCAGCCCATTTCACAGCAATAATATGAGGCACACTGCCATTACACATAACTGGTTAAACGTTAGCAGCCACTTCTGACTGACTGCTGTTCAAGAGCAAGGAGCTCAAGGTGCAAGGCCCCCAGAGGAGAAAGGTGACTCCAGCAGCCAAAGTACCCTGTGTTTTCCAGCAACTCAGGGTAATCCTGGTTTTACGAGAAATGGTTTTTCAGGAAGTAGATGTCAGTCGGATTCAAAACTCATGGCATTTTGCTCACGGCTTGTCCTATGTAGCCTGTGGAAACTTCCAAGTTTCCGCATGCTCAGCAGTGCAGTTTTGGTCCCCAGCAGATGTTTGCAGCCCTCAAAGGATATGCAATAGTAAACCATGGCAAATGCTGCCTCAGAACAGTGATTTTCCCATTCTTTCTTTCAGTTTCCTTCACTGCTCCCTCTCCCGGAGGAAGAAGCCTCTGAGGGGAAGAGCACTGACTTACAAAAACCTCTTGGGCAAGGCCCAGGAGGTCCTATTCCCACTTGTATTAATGAAGTTATCAGTGATCCCTCTGCCTCACAGAGTCCTTCAGACACCTGGGGTTTTACTGTGCATGGAAGAAAGCCCACAACAGCCACTTATGTTTACACTGCCCCTCCAGAGAACCTCACCTGAAACCCTGGGATACATGCCTGTGGTGGAGTGTGATACCTGTCCCTTTGATCCGGTACATGTTTGCCACAGAGCAGCCCACCTCTGATCAGATGTTTTACATGCAAGGGACACTGAATCCACAAAGCAGTAGCTAAAGGCAATGCTCTAATAACTATCATAGCTGCCTTTTAACAGGGCTTAGGTCCTCAGGGAACATGGACTAATTGGCTGTAATTTATTTAATATGTTTAGTCTGAGCAATGCAATTTCAGCCCAATAGATGCCTAAGTGAAGGGTACCCAGCCTGGGGGTGCAGGGCTCTGCTGGCTTGCCCCAGACAGGGCACAGCCTCTTTGGGGCAGCTCCAGGGTGCTGTCCCCTGCCCTGGCTGATCTCAGAAATGCAGCCTTCACTGCCTTGTCTCTTTTTTTTTTTTTCTTTTAATTATTTATTATTTTTATTGTATTTATTTTTATAGACATTATATTTTTAATGGGTTTTGGGAGGGTTTCTTTTTCTTTCTTTC
>NDXB01001929.1:68987-80578 GCA_002631895.1 Agapornis roseicollis
AATTATCAAAAAAAAAAAAAAAAAAAAAAAAAAAAAAAAAGAAAAAGGAGATTTTAGGTGGAATATTAGGAAAAAACTTGCTGACAGTGAGGTCTACTATTCAGAGGCATATCCACCCCAGTGAAATGACAGATGGAAGCCTAATTGCTTGATTCACTTAAAACTGGATTGGAAAAAACATGGAAAAATATACTGTGAATGAAGGACTGCCTTCCACTGGCAGATCTCTGATTTCTGTCATTCTTCAAAAAGTCACCACCAGTTTCATTTTGGGAGGGACTGGAGTTCAGGTACCTAGGCTTCGAAATGCCAGATCAGTCACATCTGAAATTGGCCAGAAAGCACCCAGGCCATGTTTGGTACAAGTGGACTCATCCTGATGTGATTGTGGAAATCTCTTTTAGCTGAGACCAGCCCTTGCAGCTGGGAATTTGGCTAAGAGGCAGCATGCAGCACTCATTAGCATTAACATGCACCACTTACTTCCACCTCACCCAGGTGAGTACTATGTACATGGCATGACAGCAAGAAGTTCAGAGCCTCTTGGTCAGTTGTTTGAGGACTGGGATGGCTTTTGCTTCTTTTGAAATCCAGGGGTTTTGACTAAGCTTTGATTTGCTTATAGGCTTTTAAGTTTATCAGGACCTGAAGGACTTGTATAAGTCTTCACCTAATGCATCAGATGAGGGCAACTTTCCTGAATCAGTAATTAAAACCTAATGCACACTGGAGAACCCTCTATTGAAAATGAATTGCTAAAGCTGCCCTGAACCTTGGAAAGTCCTGTGTCACCAGAGGGAGGAAGATTCCCATCTAGCAAGAGGACAAGCTGCCCAGAAACACTGGAAACGCTGGGAAAGAGCAAAGACTACAAAGGTAATGTGCTTCCTGAGGGAAAATTTGGGGTTGGGTGGAGATGCTCAGACTAGGAAGAAAGCATGGGCCAACTGTGGGTACTGTCATGGCTGACCTACACAAGCCTGATAGAACAGGAGGTGGTTACTGCTGAGGAAAGCAATAAGAGGAAGGGAAAAAACCACATCCAACAAGTCCAGAAACCCTACTGTTCATTTAAAAGAAAGCATTTAAAAACTATGATGACCAATCACATTATTGCTTTTACAGGCAAGCTCTACAGCTCATGCAAACCTGGTCCTGCCTGTTCCCTGTGGAATAGAAATAGGGAATGAGAAAGACAGACACATTTTATTCTGAAGGTTTCAAATCAGTTTGGGGACTGACAATCAGTGTGGGGACTCAGCTAGTTTCCAACCCGCTAGTTAGTTCTCTGCATCATCACTGTGACTCATCACTGTCACCCCAAATAATGGCACCTTTAGACTGCAGAAAGTGCCTTGGGGTTTTCACTGGCGAAAATGAAGGAAGCACAAAAATATTTTCAATCAGTACTGGAACAAACTTCACATTGCACAGCTGCAGTGTAAGTGCTATCCCCCAGAGACCCTCTAGAATTTGATTAAGGTATATGGAAACTTATATTTTATGAACATTCATTTTCATGATACATTTTTAAAGGGACAGCATATATTTTCATCATGTGGAAGAAATGAAGGCTGTTGTTTTGAGAGGAATAATGTGCTTCTAGCACGCAGCAGTTTTTGACAGCATCTGAAGAAGCAGCACAGGAGCTGTGGCATTAGCTTCTGTGGGGACTCTCTGGTAGGAGAAGCACCATGAACCATAGTAGAAATTACAGTGATTTCAATTTCTATTTTTTAAAAGCAGAATAATTTGCTGGAGCAGAAGAGGTTTAAAGAGGGAGGACATAATTTCCCAAGCCACTGTGGGATGTGGCTCCCAGGCTGGTGGGCAGATCCTGTAACCCTAGCAAAAGCTCATTTGAAAAGCTATGATGCACTCTGGGGCAGAAAATCGCATCCCAGAGGGATATGGTCCCACCTGATTGAACACAAAAAAGCCTATGGGCTGACATCTCCCCAGCACGGGGGAAAATAAACTGATAAATGGGCAAATACATAAAAGCACATTGGGCTAACTGATAGCAATGGTGGGGAATGCTAGCAGAGCACATGCTTCTTCAGGCTATACTGTTGTTTGTGAGAACCACCAGTATGTGCTGCACTGGTCCCAGAAAGCAGGGAACATGCAAAAACTGCCTTCCTGTAGACCCTAACATTTCTGCAGGCTGTAACTGCAAACTCTCAGGATGCTGCAGCAAAACAGGCTGTGCCCTCCTCCATACCTGAGCCCCAGGGAAGCCAGGGGAGCTATCAGAGATTTACACCCCTGGTGAATAAACCCCATTGTTTGCAGAAAGATGGTTATTCTCTGAAAGACACGCTTTGCCAAAACATCATTATCACAGCAGGAACTTTCTCCATCTGTTTTTATATAAATAATTTCAAAGTGTATGATTTATGTAATGGATTTTGTTTGAATTAGTTTTCACCAGTGAAAGAAGGATAAAGATTTTCTTTTATATTGCACAGCTGGTTTTACTTCTTCTTAGCATCTGATACTTTTATTATTTATATACAAATTCCTTTACTGCAAGAGATTTATTACTTATAGTAATCTTGCATGGTGTGAATTTCTTATAGCTCATTCATTTGGTCTTTCATGTGACTAGACTGGAGATAGACTGAAAATGAGGACATCTAAATCTGGTAAGTGTTATGGGGTGGTTTGTCAGTAGTCATGCCTTCTGTCTCTTTTACAGTATCCCAGCATCTTCTGTGCATCACTCAAAGAATTAAATAACTAGTTAGTTCAAACAGAGCAGCAGAACTGGATGATTTCATACATCAAAATCCCTCAGAGATGTTGAAAATTGTGAGGTTTAAAAGACCAAGACTGTTGTTACTGCACAGCCAGATGCCTAAACCAACAGGTGCTAATGTAAATAATAAATAACTGCAGAAGCTGGTTTGGAAAATGCACTGATGCTGAACACAAAGCTGCACGGGTCTAACTGAGAGATTGTTTTGAGTACAGCAAAGTTTTGTTAGGCAACAGAAACAACAGCAAATTTGGCTTGATTTCCTGGGTCATTTGGGTCCAGAAGATAGAAGGAAGGGAATTATGTGTGCAATTATAATTTCATCAATTTTGTCAATTTCAGAATGAAACATTTTGGTGCTTCTGTTTTGAAGCAACATTTTGGAACTGTTATTTGATTTGGAGAGCTCAACAGCATTTTTGCTTCAGTCTTCATTGGCAAGTGCTCCAGCCACACCGCTCGTGTCACAGAAGGCAAAGGCAGGGACTGGGAGGGTGGAGAACTGCCCACTGTAGGAGAAGATCAGGTCTGAGACTGTCGAAGGACCTGAAGGTGCTCAAGTCCATGGGACCTGACAGAAGTCATACAAGTTTAACTTGCACCTACTGGTGCTTCTTTGTATTACACTATATTTCCCCTCCATCTAGAGGGATACCCCCACAAGAATTTATTACCTGACTGAAGAGTTTATTTGGTATATATCAAAATAATAGCATTTGTAAATGAAGTGTGTGAGGGGCAAGGGGAAAAATGTTAAACAAGTATTGCAGAGCTACAGCAGCAGGGCAGCACCATTTAAAGTGCTTTAGAGATTAAAGAGAGTAAACAATTTCTAGGTATCACCTGCGCTGATCTCTTTACAAATAAGCAAGAGTAGTGAGACAAACAGCTAGACATAGAAAACTGATTTCATTTCAGTCCCAGATCTGGCTGTGCAGAGGATGGATTAAGCAGCAGGGAAGAGTAAGGCTGAGGATGACAAACTGACACTCTCTTATGTAATGATGAAGTCCACGGAGTATCTCTGTTGGCATTTCACATGTAATGCCAAGGACAGAATCCTCAACTCAGTCCTTGGATGCCTCCAGACTTTTTGCTGTGTATAACCTCATTGCAGGCCAAGATAAAAACCTGTTTCCAAAAGCCCTGTCCCTACAATGATCTGGGGAATAAGATACGGCAGCTTCATCCGATCCCACCCCTACACATGGAGCATATGGTCACTGAGCATCATAAGGTGTGTAGCTCTATTTCCACTTTGGGCTACCTCATTTCAGTCTTGGATGAATGGATTAAATGGATTAAATGGATTAAATGGATTTCAATCCAAGTGAATGGATTAAACACTATTAACACAGTTCAGAGAGAGTAAAAAGTACAGAGATAAGCAAAATACAAGCAATAGCAGAGACAAAGAAGAGATGTAGGAATTGTTTCTGAGCAGTGTCTGTTACCTTTGTCTGCTAAAAAGCCTTGTCAGCTATATTGGTTTACTATATAGACAGACAGTATTGACAGTATTTCCTTCAGGTTTTAATGCCTTTTTTTTTTTTTTTTTTCCCAAAACCATGAGTTATATTATTGATATATTTTATCGTGATTAAAAAAAATAGGATTGCACTTTTTTTTTTTTTTTTTTTTTTTTTTGGGTATTGGTGATTTTTTTTTTTTTTTTTTTTTTTTTTTTTTAAAAAAATTTTTTTTTTTTTTTTTTTTTTTTTTTTTTTTTGTGGGAGATGGAGTTAGCTTCTAGTTTCTTTTTGTTTCCTGTACTTGCAGCTTTTAAAAATTGAGTACTTTGACTCTAAAACAGCCACTGGGGATCAGTGGATAAGTGCATAGGTGGATTTGCCTAAAGAGTTACTGTGCTATTGCAAGAAGGCTAGCATCAAGTTATGTTGGACATAAAACTAGGCAGGTAAGATGACTTTATTAACTTATGGTATATGTTTCATTATTGTACAACTCCCCTGCTTGTGGGGAAGATTTTTAACCTCAGCTTCTATCAGCTGCTGCAACATAAAGGGGAAGAAAAAATACACAGGACTTCCTGAGGTCTCCTTTGAGTTATAAATAAATCATAGAATGTCTGGTTTTTAAGAATTAATTTCATTCCTTGTCTGTCCTCAGTATTACCACAAGAAACTGTGTTTTTCTCAAACTGTTGTTTTATCCATCACATTTGTAACAGTCCTTATAGGTCTCCTTCTATTCTACACACCAGTCATTAACTATTGTATGTACGTATTTGATAGCTGGTACCCAAAATTCAGTCGGTCCTCACCAGTTGACTCCATCCTCTAAATCATGTGATGTAGAGAGCTTCAAGCTCTAAACTAGAGGGCAGAACAAGCAAGATGCTCTTCAGAACAAGATGATAACTTCCAGTACTGACCTTTGCAAACCTAAGAGCGAGGCAGCATGGGCTGGAGCACCATCTGCTGGCATCCTCTCTGCTGACTGTTTGCATCCAAGCGCCGCATGTTTCGGTTGCTTCCACACATCCCCGGGAACTACAGTTTATTGCTCCTAAGGGACACGGCACTCAATGTTCCTCGCTCCCACTTCCTTGGCCATTGCAGCTGCAGGAAGGGAAAGGAGTGTCAGCTTCCTCTTCTGCCTAAGGTTGCCAGGAGCCCAGGGGACTGCAAGACCAGGGGTCCAGCCTCACCACCATGCTTCCCAGCCATGCACCCACTGGGGATGCCTGGGTTGCACAGCCGGTGCAGATTTACACCCGAGGCACCTCTCACCTGACAGCCCCATAGGGCTGCACACCCCCCAGATCCCCAAGACCACAACCCAAGCATGAAGAATCTCGCAGCCTCTGCTGCATCTTGCTTCTGCTGGAGGCAAGCATTTCAGCAAAAACCAGTCACTTGTTACAGTGTGATCACTTTCCCAAACACAACTTTTTTTTTTGCTTTCTGGGTACCACTGACCTTGCCTGAGGCCGCCCCTAAACAGAAGGGAATAGATTTTTGCAAGGTTGATTGGCTGCCAAGAAAATTAAATATGTTTATTTTTTTCTCAGCACGTTACCGTAAGTATTCTCCCTGTAAAGCATCCTTTCACTGTTTGTCTTCTTAACTGTCAGAGGATATTCACATATGTTCCCTTTCACCACAAGCTGCTGCAAGCTCGATTTGTGTACATCTTTCTTGCCACAGGCATTCCACAGAGGACAGAAGGGCCAAGGCAGCTGTGGAGAAATCCTGGCTCACGTGGAGCATCTACAGGTGCCAAAAGCAACTTTTTGCATGGCCACATATTATATTTAATAGTCACCAGATCAAATACACAAACACTGGAGAGAATGTGGAGGAGAGATTAGCAAGAATGGTCTCAAAAATGTGACCTCTGAGTAAAGGCCAAACAAACTGAGACCGCTCAGGATACCCTTGAGATGCAAAGACCAAGAAAGGGGAAAGTAGCTATCCCATCATGCTGCAAGGAGAAGCAACACGTTGTTCTCTGTGTCCCTTGGAATAGGCCAAGGTGTAGAGGGCTCAATTTAACATGAAAAAGGTTCCAACCAGACATTCTGGAGACCTTCCAAAAGGACAGGTAGCACAGCACAGTTGTGCATAGAATCTCTATGGCAAGGACTCAGTAAGGCTTTTCTCAAGAATGAGGAAGGTATAGCTGACCTTGTTCCAGTGTGCAGGGATGGGTCTTGAAATCTTTTTCCAGCTGTGTAAGTCTTAGTTTCCTAAGTTTCATGCATCCCTGCCACAGTCTTCCCTGGAGAAAACACGTCTGTTCTCCCACAGGCACAGCTTGGGTGTCTGGCAAACAAGAGAGAAGCTATGTATGAAGTTATGGAGTGGCTGAAAGTGGATATCCAGAATTACAGGCTAAAATTACATGCAGAAATTATGCCCAAATTTTATTGTATCCTCTTTAACAGTTTTTCTCCCACTTTGGAGCTGAAGTTCAGTCTTCTCTAGCACAGTCTCATCAATAATGTTAATGAAGATCAGGCCAATGTCTAAGCATGCCCAGTGCCTCCTAACATCTTAGGGCCCAGTTGTATTATTATGCATTATTCCTGTACACATTCTCAACCTTCTAAACGAAGTCTGGTTAGAAAAACTTAGGGGTTATTTTAGACTCCAATAGGCAGACAGAAAATTTGACATGTTAAAGTAGACAATATGGACTTTTTGTCTGAGTAAAACTGAGAATTCTCATGATTCAACGCCTTGATGTAGCAGGAAGGGGAAAGCGAGGAAATTTTTAAGGAAAGATAGCTGTCTGAATGCAGGACCGAGTTTCAAATGTTTTTGACTAGCATCAGTGAACTTAATAGAAATCATGCTAATATGCAAATGTTTTCAATTGAGCTACTATCTTTTCATATTTTATTTGTTTATTTAGTCATGGTGTTAACAATAAAAATATCATTCCAGCACAGTGCCTTTGGGGATATTAAAGAAAGTTCCTTTATTATTTCAGGCAGCTCCTGATAATAGCGTACGTGTTTTATATAGATGCAGCAGATCAGCAAAAGCATTTCCTCACAAGACATACAATTCCTGCATTTTGCATTTTGCACTCATGCAAATGGACTGACAGAAAAAGAGGAAGAAAGACACAGGCCAGCAAGCTAGGAAAAATCCTACAGTCAAGCAACTCAAAGAGCCAAATACTCAAGCCTCTTTTAAATCAGGTCCTCCTAACTCATCTTCTAGATCACAGTATGTAACTGACACCAACTTAGGCTCTCAGCTGTTTGGATAAAAGTCTAGGAGAAAACTGAATACTTCAGCTTTGGGTTTCACCCTGCATGCTGAACCCCATGTATCCTTCAGACATGTCTCTGGCCAAGGGTTAAATTTTAATTTGCATTTTAAAGTATATTTGGTGGTGAGTGAAAAACCCAGAGAGAAAAGAAACATTGCTATAACCACATGTTTTTAAAAACATAGTCTATTTGAAACTGCCCTGAATGCCATAGAGTAGATTAACTCAGCTGGTAAAGTAGATAAATATGCTACATGAGGCTGATTTGCTCATACATTTCATACATAATTCATTGTACAAAGCTATTGATATGTGTAAGAAAAATAAATGGTAGGGAGTTTCTTCCAAATCTATTACGTACATCCGTGTGTAGATGTATACAAGCAAAATGTGGATGAACTCAGTGATCGCCAAGTTGGCAGCATGAGAAAGCTTCTTTGTTATATCTGTACTCAACTTAGGGACATTTTCCTCTGGATAAAGGAAATCTCTGATGGTGAATAATTTCTTGAAAGCTCATCAGGCTGTTTGTCATATATTTCAGTACTATTAAGGAAGACCAAGTTTTGTAAAAAGAAAATCACTCCATCTTATTATTATCTGTATCCTGCCAATATACAGGGTACACAGCTGACCCCTGAGTGGAGAAAAGCACTGAGTGTAAAATTTGTTACAGAAACTTGTGTCTTGAGATAGCATTAGTCTCCTATTTGTCTGGCCTGAATCAATACCTCAATGAAAACAAACCAAAGTCTTGAAAAGCCACAAAATCTCTCTGCTTTGTAAATGAAACTTTTAATTACATGTCCTGGGTTCAGGACAAAATGAGTGAAGCTAGTTAAAACCACAGCAATTGCGCTGCCTAACACAATTACAGCCATTGCAGGAACATACCTTTCTGCTAGCTCTCTCCCCTTTCTCTCAGGCTTACTGCTCCAAAAACGTGGAAGAACCGAATTTTGAAACTCCAGAAAATGCAATTTGCATCCCTGTTTTTGTGATGCCATCATTAATGGCCAAGATCAATAAACTGTTTAAGTGTGTTGGTATGCTTTGCTGGCTGCACATAAGTATGAAACAAACCCAGTTCCTACTGTAGCCTTGTGAACTGGAGAAACTGAGTGTATTGGAAGAAATTCATATCCACTCAATGGAAAAGTGAGAAGTTTATCTCTGCAAGCAACACTTAGAAATTTGCTAGCTGTTAAATGAGATCAGTACATTAAATGGATCACATTAATTTTCAGTGTGATTATGTCATCCTCAAAAATAGGTTGAGCTCTACATGTCTTAAATTCCAGATCTTACACTTGGTGCTGCAATTTTTCTGCATGATTTTGTAACAGCAGTGTACATCAGTGAATTCAGCTTCAAGTATGCAAAAACTGTGAATCTTAAATTCATAATTCATTAAAATAAAACATTGCAGGAATGTGAAATAAATATGTGCAAATAAGAATACTCCCTAAGAGGAGCTGCATGGATTTTAAAGGCATTACACCAAAAATGCTTTTGGACAATTATTTGATACGAACAGTCATTAAATGCTAAGGTGACTCATACTTCTACATGAGTTCTCATAGAAATGTCTGTTATATTGTATTCCTTTGCTGAACAACTGAGCAAAGAGGGATGAAATGTATTGTACTGTATTACATATTAGCAAAGCAAGACATTGGCTATATTAGGCAAGGGGAAGGCAAAGCCACAATTATTTTTCAGCCAGCTAAATCCATATTTATGTTTCTGAAATAAGGCAGCAGGACAAATCCCGAGAAGCCCAGGCACCTGATAAAATGTGATGCTGAGAATCTAATCCAGTAATAATGGCCACATTTCTACAGGTATAAGACACAAGGCTCCAAACAAGACAAGGCTGCACCAACAGCAGTGCCAGAAAACACATTGTCATTGTAGTCCCTACCTGTTCTCCTAAACAGTTTCTAGGCATGGTGGGGAAAGGTTGCTATCTCCTCATTGCACTTGGTGGGCCTGTATTTATCAGTATGTACTTTCCAAGGGATGTGTACTTCTTTCTTTAACTGCTCCCATAACTCTTTTTGTCACTGCAGCAAATAGTTTGATGAAAGAAAAGCCTTAATCTAAAGAAAAGTATCTTCTTAGGGGTTCCTCCCATGTATGCTGTAGTTTTGTCTTGTGGATACACTTGGAAAAGTGGAATTCTCTGAAACAGAGGACATGGGGTTGGCATTCATCAGTGCATCCAGCACTGCTCCGCTCTTCCCCACAGCACTTGTCAGCTTCCTTCAACAGGTTTTACAGAAGCTGAGGAGTGAAAGATGCATGTTTTGATCCAACAGGAGCTGTGGCTGTGTCCACTTACCCCAGCAGCACTTGGCAGCTGTGTGTGAGGAGCCGAGAGTCAACAGAAATGCTGAAGCCACTCCTGTGGTGAGCAGACGGTGCCTACTGCTATTGATGTATGTTTCTGGGATGAGTTGATGCCCTGGGATTGCACTCCACTCAGAGCCACTCAAGATCCCAGGGTGTTCTTTTTCTGCCACTCTCTGCTAGGGAGTCAGAAGACAGCGGAGGCGGGTGTAGCTGTCAAGGGCTTGGCTACCTTCAGTGCAAGGCTAAGGACCACAGCACCAGGATGAAACCACCTCCAATTGCAATATCTGATTACCCGTTTGCTCACACAAGTCACTCCAAGAAGTCAAAAGGCAGCACGATAAACACAGCCAAGAATCAGACCAAATAGGTCAAAGCCTTAGTCATACCTGTTTCTTGCAACTCCAGCCTTGTACCATCAGTGTTTGCTTTTGTTTTGCTCCACCATATACATTGGCTGTGAATGGCTTTTCATTTGTCCTTAAAACAAATAAGCACAAATTGAAGACATCTCAATCACTTGTTGAAGTCCAAACAACCACTTAAATTACATGGCAAAGGCTTAGCTACCTCTGCATCCCCAGCTGAGTTGTGCTATTCAGTCTTGGCACCTTCCCAAGCACAGAAACACTAAATTCAGCTGAAAGGCCCCATCAGGCTGAAAAACAACCAAAACCACTACCCACTCCTGTCTGTATGGATTTGTCTTGCTGGCCTCCACTGGTTTCTTTTCACGTTCAATCACAGCTGTAAAGACTATCTGTTTATCTAGCTAAGACCTTAAGTAATAGGTTGGATGTGCTTAATGATGTAGGTGTGGGTCTATTGCTCCGAATACTCTGTCAGATAGGCGTGTGGCTTTCAGTAAAGCCTATTGGGCTGCTGGGTTTTCTACAACCCAGACCCCTGTTACACAACCAAATACACACTTAATGGCATCCAATGAAGGAAGCCAAGCTCAGCTCTTCCCACACTAGCCCCTGGCTGCACAGGATTCCCTTTTACGCCAGTGTTACAGGGCAGCAGCTGGATCTCCTTAAACTTTGCTGGAGGCTGCCTGTGGGAACAGCCTCTGGGCAGTGCTAGACGGACCTCTAGGGAGCCCCAGGTTGGGGGGGACAGTCAGAAGCCACCTGGACCTGTCCTCAGGGTACACTCAGCCTGAGCATCACAGCTGTGCAGTCGACCTCTGCCAAACCTCAGTGCGCTGTCCCCAGCGTGACGCTGACAGAGAAGTAAAACCAGTCATATCACATAAAGTCCAGGAAAATCATGTAGGAATAAAATACTGGGATTTTATTCACCTTTAAAAGTAAATAAAGGTTAAGCCTCCTCAGTATCCTTTTTTTTTTTTTCAGTCAGATATAATAGGCATTTTCCTAAAATCACCTTGATTTTTTCCTAGGAATTATGTATTTACAGATATATATGCCATCCACATATATATACATATTTTTCATATTTGATAGACAGCTATAGATAGTTGCATTTAATTAAGGTATCCCAAGCTCTTGGCTCTTCACATCTTCACCTGTTTCATGCTGATTATGTTCTGGATATCTTCACAAGCCTCACTTGGGATTCTGCATGTCATAGTGCTTGTTCCCATGTTTCTCTGGTCCTGTTGACAGTGCCTACACATTGAGGTTCATAGGACCTTTCTTCTTAGGAACACATGTAAATCCTGTTGATTGGCTTGGATTTGGTTTTTTTTTTTTTTTTTTAAATT
>NDXB01001929.1:80700-102984 GCA_002631895.1 Agapornis roseicollis
GTTGTTTTTTTTTTTTTTTTAAAGTCCATGTTTCTGTGTCATCTGAAATTCATAACTTGTTTCAAATCTAAAATATCATTTGAATGTGCAGTTTATTTCTACTGAATTAACAGTTTGCCACATCTGAAGGCCCTTGTAACCTCTTTTGAATCATGGCTTACCTGAGACTCTGTTTTTCCAATGGTACTACACAGAAAAGAAGTATCCACTGCAGCTGGCAACTATATGAAGCTTGCTCTAGTATTTTTGTGGTGAATCTTGGGGCCAGCCCATCATGTAAATCCACACTCCTTTGTTGGTGCTGTTTTGTAGG
Organism: Agapornis roseicollis; assembly: GCA_002631895.1. Classification (NCBI taxonomy): domain Eukaryota; kingdom Metazoa; phylum Chordata; class Aves; order Psittaciformes; family Psittacidae; genus Agapornis; species Agapornis roseicollis. The sequence continues at coordinate 81,014 of NDXB01001929.1, forward strand.
AACCTGGTACCATTAATGTCTTCCCAAGTCCAACAAAACAGCTCATCAGTGGGGAACCCACTGGCCCTGCTTTGCAAGTGAAAGGCTCATCATGAAGTCTTTCAATATCAGCAGGCTATTTAAAAATGGAATTTGTGGCACTCTGCAAGAGACTTCTGTAATTTCAATTAGGCTTTCTTTGGAATGGGCTATCTGAGAAAAGAACAGTTTTGGAAAATAAAGGCTTTATCTACTTATTAGCAAGTCAATAAAAGCCATGAAGACTCTAAACTTCTGCTTTGGCTTTGTGTGCTTTAACAGGCCAAACAACCTAGCTTCATTTGAAACTGGTTTCAAATTACTTGCAGATGGCTGGATGTAGATGAAAGACTGCATAAAGGTGTTCCTTATTCTATTCTCTACTCCCTAGACTATTGGGCTATGTGCTGACACTTGGATGCTTGTTTTACAATATCATTTGACATGTGGGATTTATGTGTCAAAATTTCATTTAAAGCCAAGAAAATGTCAACTAGCAAGTACAGAGAAGCAGCAAAAGACTGTGCTTTTCAAGACAGAAGTCAGCGAGTCAGGCACTGCCAAGTCTTAACCCTGTACCAAGCACACACAGACAAGAATTTGACCCAACTGCCAGCAAACTCAGATTCCTTTGGTGTGTTCTGCTGAGATTCCATTACTGCCTTTATCATTAAGAAAATAATGTAATAAAAGGAAACCTTTTCCCTGAATGCATTAATAAAGATAACTTGTTGGTCGAGCTCCAAAACCACTGGAGCCACATTTAATTTACTGTTTTTATGGATTTAGGATTTGGTTTGCTGCTATGCTCAGTCCACTGCAACAATATAATGGGAAATTGTAATGGCATGTTTAAAAGAAAGGGTTCATAATCTATCACTGAAGCTTTAAAATGTCTTGTGCAGACATCCACAATTAAATGCTACCAAAAATGGGCATTTCACATGATTTCACCACAGCTCACCAAAGGTGAAAAAGGGGAAAAGTCCAAATAATCATCAATACACCTTTTTGTGCTAGACACCTTAAAACAGTTTAGGGAAGAGAACTGCTAAAACAACTTTTAAGGGCTTGCAACACCACTCTGCTGGTCCTCATATTAAGTGTCTGTGTGTTACTTCATAAAATATCAGATGGCATATCAGTTTATTTCCAGTCAATAAAAATAATGAGTTGTGTGAAGGTCTTTCTGATATGTCAGTTGCTCAGAAAGGTGCTGATCTTCTGTCTATGCCTAGTTCAGGTGCTGGAGACTTTTCCATGACTAACACATAAGGCACAGAAAAAACCAGAGCACCTGTGGAGCACAGGACCATGGGCCTATCACATCACCACAGGGATAAAGGTGGTGTGAAAGTCCTGTATCCATCAATCTCAGCATGAGAGCCCTGCTTCTTAAAGGCCTGACTCTGCAGCCCCTGTATTGAGCAGAAACTGCTCCAACAGCTGCAGTCACTTGGGCTTGCTGTTGCTTTGTGACGCAGGAAAAATAGGAAATTGAGTATTGGCTTATTTGAAATGTCCCTTACCTGTAAAGGAGATAATTCTTTAGAGCGATGTATTAAGGCAAAATGCCAGTCTGAAGGATTAGACATAAATTGGCACAGCTTCAGCTCACAGGCAAAAGATGGGTTCGAGCTATCTTCCAAATGCCACTTGTGTTTCTCCCCCTTCCTCCCCAGGCACCCTGAGCCTCTTTCTTGTGCTTTAGAAGATGACAACAGGAGCTTGTTCCCTGCACTACTGAGCAGTCTCCCATGAAACCATGATGTGATCCAGCCCCAGTTGAAAACAAATAAAAGCTCCTAATAGAAAGTGAACATGAATCCCACCGGATTTGTTTTAAGATTGTTGGTTTTGGTAAAGAATGTCTGACAAATCATTTCAAAGTGTCCTAGGAAATGTGCCCATGTCTTCACTTTTGGGCAAGGGAGGAAGGAATTTGCCATTTTAATTTTAACATCAGTATTGATTAAATGCTTTGTAAGTTGTGCTGGATAAACGCATTCTTTAACCAAGGTGAAACCTTATTTAGAAAATGCATCTTGTACAGAGACTTGCTCTCACTGCAGAATTAAACAAACATGGTTTTTATTTGTGTTGAGCAGTTTCCATTTGTGTAGCTTTTGCCAGAAAACTGAAGAAGCCTGTGATGTGTAATTTACTGCTCAGTGATTTTAAAGATGAATATTTGGATTCTCATTGATATTTGATTTTTATTGCTCATTTTGTTACGGGGAGGTTTCCACATGCTGCTTCACATAAAGTTGATCTGGTTTCTTGTTCTGTCCTCAGGATACAGCATGTCTTCACTAGGAATTTAGAAACATGCTCTGGGTTTCGGTTTTAATTATCTATTAACTCCTTGCTGAAGATAAATTCTTTATTGTTAGGATTTCTGTCAGTGGTCTTGGGACTTCTCACCCTTGCAGACCTGGTGAGCAAGGCTCCCCACAGCAGCTGCAGCAGCAGCTGGGCACGGGGATCTCTGCCCACATCCACACCTGTGCATGTCCTGAATCCTGAGGCCTGAAGTTTTGCCAGCATGGGCCCATCATGGCCAGTGAGCAATTGGTGAGACCCCAAACAGCCCGATCACACCAGTGCCCTTTCCTTCAGCTCACCTTTATCACTGTATGGATGCTGTGAAATCCACCTCAACCAAAGCATATTTTAGGAAGCACTAATGGGTGAAAGTCCACAAAAAGTCCCAAGAGACCTGAAGTAGAGCTCAGATTAAGTTTAGAAGGTTAAATCCAAACCACTAATCCTGACAGCAGGCAGCTGACCTACCGAGAAGCACTGGGATCTGGATGCCCCATTGACAAAGGCTGAGCATGATCCTTGTGCCCACACCAGAAGCTGCCTCAAGCCTTGGGGCTTAAGCCAGGTCAAGGCCCACTGACAAGAACCCCTTATAGGGTCACTCCAGTAGCTGTCCGAGGACACGCCTAATAGGTGTTGTCAGAATAGGATTTTCACAAAATACAGCAGCAATGCTCATGACATTGGAGGACAGAGAGAGAGTGGACAGAGGGAGGTGATACCCCTTTTAAACAAAAGCCAAGTGGCTGTAACACTCTAATGAATAAACAAATCCACTTCATTTCCTCCTTCCCATGGATGGCTTACAGCTCACCAGGTTCCCCTGACTGTGTTTCACATAGGTGCCTAATCAAACAAACTGTTCATGAAATAAGAGCTGACTGAGCAATATTTCAAATCCTGAAACTCCATGTACAATAGAAGTTGTTTTAAAATTACTTGCCAAATTAGCTCAAGCAAGCCAGGAGCACTAACTCATAGCCAAAGCATTCCATGCAAGTTTGAAAGCTGAAATAAAACTTTCAAGGGCTCTTGAAAGAACAGGAGATGAGGGAAATGGCATTCGCATTTATTACATAAATGTAATTCATAATCCCAGCAGAGGGAATTCTAATACCTTTTGATTGATTACTGTGGTTTCTTTGTGAAAGCAAAAGATCTCAGGACCTGAGGACACTACAAAGAGCAACTGAATGCCCTGTAATCATGGCTATGATGCAGGAAAGCAGTTAGGTATATACCAAAACTAAAGTACCTGCTTAAGTGCTTTGCTGCATAAGGTTGTGTTTAAATCAATGAGTTTTTTCCTGCAATAACCTGCGTATTGCCTTGTTCTTGCATTCTGTTTCTGCTTCATTTGATTTTAAGAAGAATAGCTTTCCAGATATGGCTAAAAACATTTGAAAATATTTATCAGTAATGTTTCTTATCTGCCACTAATAAAGCATATGAGAACTGTCTCTGAAAATAAACACTGACTTCAGTATGTCTTCTAGCATTCCACAAGAAAAGAGTGTGTCTTCCAGCACACCTCTGAACACCCCTCTTGACACCAAATATTTTCACCCAGTAGTGACCTCTAGCTGATTCCTCCCTCACCTTCTTGCACATTGGCTTGTAGTGTGGAAAGACTGTGGCAGGCAGAGATACCTGTCTTGTTCTGTGGGTATTACACCACAGCATATAAACCATGCCCTGTTTGTTGCTCAGTTTATAGAAAGTGAGGTTTATTTCCTGTCTGACACATGCAAATAGCGCTGAAGGCCAAAAAGACATCCAGAAAAGTCTGGGCTACAATGCAATTGCATTGCATCCCTCACTGATCCTTCTCATGAGTACCTGGTGCAGCACACATGGTTCTTTAGGCCTTCATCCAGCAAAGCACTTTAAGTGCTCCCTTAACCTTATGATTAATCCCATCGATGTCTACAACAAATAATATACCTCCTCTCACTGCCTCTGAAGTGGATAGGGAAGAGGAGAGATCAGATTTTATCAGATCCATGCATTTATATATGTATGTATATACATAGATAAAATAGTATTTTATGTCCACATGTTGGGCAGTTTATTATTGATACATACTTGAATTCTTAGAAACAGGTAACTTGGCACTGAGCGTATTCCTCTCAGAGAACCAGATGTTCTCGAGACCTGAGGTGTTAAACTTACATCATTCTTCAGCCAGTCTTGTACAAGAAATACAGCAATTTTTAATTTGATGGGGAAATGCCTAAGTGGATTTTCCTTAAAGTTTCAAACATGAGAAGTACGTGCTATTGCTGTTTTGGAGGGAAGGACTTACAAGAACCTGCAACTAAAGTCGTCAAAAGCAAATGCCATGCAGAAATATAAATGGAGGGGCTTCAGTGTTATTTCACTGGGCATCAGCAGTAAAGCAAACTGTGACCAGACAGATAAAACTATAACGTCTGTATTAATGTATCATGATTCCTGTAAATTTCTCCTATGAATAAGCATGTTTCAAATTAAAGACTGGCAACTTATTTCTCCTGGCTCCACTCTTGTCACTTCAGCTACACCCCCACCCTGGGGATCGCAACAGGGGGTTATTGCCTGCATCTGACAGTTGCCCCTAGAATAATGATAAAAAAAACCAAACCAGAAAAAGGAGAGAAAAAAGAGAGAAAGGGATATAATTGCTAAAACATGGGCTGTACTCAGAAATTGCCTTTTTTTCCCCAAGTAATATACTTTGGAATCTCAAGTAAATGGAGTGTATAATTCTTTGTGAAATGGACACAGAACTAACACAGAAACAAATATTCAGAAACACAAGCTGGGACATGCACACATATGCATATAAGTCTGTGTTTTACGCAGTCACACACAGACACTGTGATTCCTTTTATCCAGTTAATTGTATGTCTTCCCCTAACATCTTACTTTCTGTACTTTCAAAGCCTTATTTGTTAATTAAAAACACTTTTTTTTTTTTTTTTAATTTTTCTTTAACGACAAAGCCACAGCAGACTTGTGGTAGGCTTCTGGAGTGCAATTACTCCATTCCACAGCACCAGTCCCTTTTCTTTTTGGATGGTAGTCACAGACTCCAGATGCCAATGTACTGAGGCTAATTTTTTCCATCAGCAACGTCTAGCTATTTGGCAGGCCACTCTAGCATTTTTGCTGGCTGCCTCAGAGCTGTTAAATGGCAGTGGTCTGCATATATTGCCTGGGAAACTGATTTACCTGGGTGGTATTTTAATCAATATTTTGACTTATCCATGCATTTTATGCAAAGGATTCCTACTAATAAACATACCTGTGTATTATCTGATCATTAGATTTCCACAAAGATATATTCTTACTTACTGTCAAAGTCCTGTGCTTAAATGTTCTTTTGTGATTCATAGGCCCTTGTGGTCACAAATCCAGGGTACAAGGATTCCTGCACCCCTGAATTGAGGGGCAGTGGAAGCCATGCAACTAATTCTCCACAATTCATCAGCCAATCTGAGAGAGACAGAAAGGAAATTGTTTCAGACTGACTCCAATTTCAAATTGCATTTGTTTGTTTCATTGTCAGAATACCACCCTTCTCAATGGTATTTCCAGTTGACCAAAACATCCTACAAAACTTTTAGAACAAACTAATTTTCAGGTAAAAGCCTATCAGAATTCTATTATTTTTTCCTAATTTGCTTATCAAATGCTGAAAAAATGGTGTTCTTTTTTGGTTTTTTTTTCCTTCTTTTTGTCCAGACCAGAAGCATTCATGGAGTTTTACATGAATTTACAAGTAAATGTACTTGCCTTGAAGCTTAATGGTTTTTATCCCTAACAAATCATTAACTTCATATTATACCACAAAGCTGATATAAAAATAGAAGACTGGTGCTAACTTAATATATATATATGTGTAAAAACTCATAAATACATACATACATACATGCATGCTGTGTTGAACTATAGTGCATCTACATGCTATATAGAACCATTCTATGATTCTATCAGGTGCCCAACATCCGTTGCTTACTTGAAAATATATAATGCCTGAATTGAATGACATAAAACTGGACCTCAGTAGAGGCAAGTAAAGGGCACAGTTCAGTCAGAACAAGGGCAAGGCTGCAAGGAAAATGAAAGCTCTTTGGTGCCCATGTGGCACTAGATGGCCAGGACAGACCCTGAGACACTTAGGTTAGATACCAAGAAAAAAGTTCCCACAATGCAGCTAGTTAAACACTGTCCAAACCTGCCTGTGGCGGATGGAGATACTCAAGATCAGGCCCAAGAAGTGCCTATTGACAAAGATCTGGGTCCAGCTGGTGTTGCAGGATGACAGCCCAACCTCTACCACAGCTCTGAGAGCCTAGAACTCCAGGCTTGCTCTCCTGGTGGCCCTCAACTATTTCACTGGAAATTGTCCCCCTTGCAAGTGAGAGACAACAGGCCATTGCTTACATCCCTTGTAATCAAAACATCAAGCACTTTCCAGGGAATGATGAATAGTAGTCTCTCCTCATAGGAAACCAACAATGTGCTGCTGTTCAGCTGAAACGCTGGACTTCTTTCCTGTGAGCTGAATCACAATGATTATGCCTTCTGATGGTATGTATATTAAATCTTCCCATTGTAATTAGGGTTTCAGGAGGAGAGCTGTTTTCTTTGGAACAAGAAGGGTGTCATTTTCATTTTTTCCCTTCGGTGCTCCCTCCTTTTGGAAAAGACACCCATGGAGCTGAAACGTGGATAATTTGGTTTTGTATCAGGAAAAGCATAGTGCATCCTCTGGAGGACAAGGCGTCCCTTGGCTGCAGGGCACATGCTTTAGGTCAGGCAGAGAGCTTTCCCATGATGGGATATACTGTCCTTTTCACTGTCTGCATACTGCTCTGAGCAAACAGCAGGTCCCCTATTCACCACTGCAGAAGCAGTATTTTTGTGTATCTGTGCGTGAGAGTGCAGAAAGTGCCAGGAAAAAGCACCATCTGGTGTTAACATGCTTTCAGATCCCTCTACATCCCCCCCCCAGACTGATGGCACTGCTGGGTCAGCTTTACACTCTGTGGTGGGCTTTTTCCACATGAGTAATAGGTTCTTCATGCCAGGACTTTTTCTCCTGTGCATTTTCCCTGCTATCCCAGGTGGTTTCAGGGCCTTGTGAAGGCTATCAGGTTCACAAGAGCTGTTGCTGCCTCCCCTGGAGCTGGTGACAAGCTACATGAATGACCACAAGATCATTCTGTCTCATTCCTGTGCCTGGAGCCTTTCTCCTTCCCACTCCAAACCACAGCCTTATACAGAGCTAGGGAATGGAGTTGAAGCATTAAAAGACACTTTGCTCTGTGATAGTGAAAAAAATATAGCAAGCAATCATAATTTGTAGAAAGTAGCAAACAATCATTTTTTGTAGGACTGACTGCATCAGAAAGACAAGCTTTATCTGAAGCAAGACTTTGCATCTATCCTTGACATGGTAGCATATGATGTCCATCTTCTCACCAACATACCACAGTAGGAAATAAGCTGATGACTGGAACAATCTGATTTTAAATAACAGGGGGCAGGTCCTCTTCAGTATGAGTTGAAAGGTCTCCTGTTTGCCTTCACCCATGATCTAATTTGGTGCATTGGACTTTGCCCAATTGTCATAGAATCACAGAATGGTTAGGGTTGGAAAGGACCTTAAGATCATCTAGTTCCAACCCCCTTACCATAGGCAGGGACACCTCACACTAAACTGTGCCACCCAAGGCTTAGTCCAAGCTGGCCTTGAACACTGTCAGGGATGGAGCACTCATACGGTTGGCTTTATGGGCTGCAAGCGCACACTGAAGCTGGCTCATGCTCATTTTCTCATTGACCACCACCCCCAAGTCCTTCTCCGCAGGGCTGCTCTGAATCTCCTCTTTGCCCAGTCTGTAGCTGTGCCTGGGATTGCTCCAACCCAGCTGTAGGACCTTGCACTTGGCATGGTTAAACTTCATGAGGTTGGCATTAGCCCACCTCACAAGCGTGTCAAGGTCCCTCTGGATGGCATCCCTTCCCTCCAGTGTATCCACCGAACCACACAGCTTGGTGTCATCGGCAAACTTGCTGAGGGCACACTCAGTCCCACTGTCCATGTCAGCGACAAAGATGTTGAACAAGACCGATCCCAACACTGATCCCTGANCCCTTCCCTCCAGTGTATACACCGAACCACACAGCTTGGTGTCATCGGCAAACTTGCTGAGGGCACACTCAGTCCCACTGTCCATGTCAGCGACAAAGATGTTGAACAAGACCGATCCCAACACTGATCCCTGAGGGACACAACTTGTCACTGGCCTCCAGCCAGACACTGAACCATTGATCACAACTCTTTGTGTGCGGCCATCCAACCAGTTCTTTATCCACCAAGTGGTCCACCTATCAAATTGATGTCTCTCCAATTTAGAGACAAGGATGCTGTGTGGGACAGTGTCGAACACTTTGCACAGGTCCAGGTAGATGACATCAACTGCTCTACCCCTGTCCATCAGTTCCTCAGCCCCATCATAGAAGGCCACCAAATTGGTCAGGCAGAATTTCCCCTTAGTGAAGCCACGCTGACTGCCACCAAGCACCTTGTTGTTTTTCATGTGCCTTAGCATGCCTTCCAGGAGAATCTGCTCCAAGATTTTGCCAGGCACAGAGGTGAGACTGACTGGTCTGTAATTCCCTGGGTCATCCATTTTCCCCTTCTTGAAAATGGGAGCTATATTTCCTCTTTTTCCAGTTGTTGGGAACTTCCCCTGACTGCCATGATTTTTCAAATATGATGGACAGTGGCTTAGCAACTTCATTCACCAGTTCCTTCAGGACCTGCAGATGGATTTCATCAGGCCCCATGGACTTGTGCACTTTCAGGTTCTTAAGATGGTCTCGAACCAGATCCTCTCCTACAGTGGGCCCAAGGTCTTCATTCTCACAGTCCCTGTGTCTGCCTTCCAAGGCTTGGGTGGTGTGGTCAGAGCCTTTGCCAGTGAAGGCTGAGGCAAAGAAGTCACTCAGAACCTCAGCCTTCTCCAAATCCTGCGTAGTCAGTTCACCTGATAGCTATCGGACAGGGCCTATGTTGTCCCTGGTCTGTCTTTTATTCACAATGTACCTATAGAATCCCTTCTTGCTATCCTTAACAACCCTAGTTAAGTTTAATTCTAACTGGGCCTTGGCTTTCCTCACCTGGTCCCTAGCTTCCCAGACAACATCCCTGTACTCTTCCCAGGACACCTGTCCTTGCTTCCACCTTTTATAAGGCTCTTTTTTCCCCTCGAAGTTTCCTCAGCAGCTCCTTATCCATCCAAGGAGGTCTCCTAGCCCCCCTGCTGCACTTCCTTCTTGTTGGGATGCAACACTCCTGAGCTTGTAGCAGGTGATCCTTGAATATCATCCAGCAGTCTTGGGCCCCCCTGCCCTCTAGGGCTATATCCCATGGAACCTCACTAAGCAGGTTCCTGAAGAGGCCAAAGTCTGCTCTGTTGAAGTCCAGGGAAGTGAGTTTGCTGCACGCTCTTCTCACCATCCTGAGGATTTTGAATTTTACCATCTCATGATTGCTGCATCCAAGGCTGCCCTGGAGCGTCACATTTCTAACCAGCCCTTCCCTGCTGGTGAGCATGAGGTTAAGCATGGCACCTCTCCTTGTTGGCTCCTGTATTACTTTCAGGAGGAAGTTGTCTTCCACACTATCAAGGAACCTTCTGGATCGTTTGTGCCGGGCCGTACCGTTGCTTCAACAGATGTCAGGGTGGTTGAAGTCCCCAATGAGAACAAGGGCCTGCAAGTGTAAGGCTTTTCCTATCTCTCTGTAGAGTGCTTCATCCACAGATTCCTCTTGATCAGGCAGATCAGATCCCCACAGTAATGTCTCCCATCGCTGTTTTCCCTTTAACCCTGACCCACAAGCTCTCTATTAACTGATCACCTGTCCCCAGACAGAGTTCCATAGTCTCAGAGAGAGTTCAGCAAATCATCTGCAGGTTGGTGCCTCCTGCTGCAGGTGGAGCCCATGAAGAAAAGCTGACAAGGCTCCTGCTGGTTAAGAACAGGCTGCTCCCTCCATTTATCAGTTTCACAAGAAGTCTGCCAACAGCTAGGGGTACCTGCGTGTTCCTGTAAATTTGTCTCTGCTGCCAACTATGACTCCTTCCTATGGTGTGAAAAATGTATCATTTTCTTCTTTAACAGCAGAATTTAAATTTAATCCCTGTGTCAAATGTGATACTTCAAAATTCTGTATCATTCATGAGCAATTGTATAGCACTTACAGCCCAACCTCCACAGCTGTTTATCAATCTCCATTTCTAGTTAACTAGTTAGTTAGCTCAGCTGGGTCACCTCATTCTCCAATGCCTCTGGCTCTGTTACATAGTCTTACAACAGATAAATTTAAGAGTTGGAGACCCAAGGGTTAAATTGTGCAGGGTATGAGACTAAGATAAAGGTATGGAAGCCTAAAGAAATAATGGTTTGATGTCAGCTCTTACCTTGTGCTGGCATTCTTGGGTCATTCAGAAATGTAAATTGCACATGCATGTTCTCTTGATGTTGCTACTTGTCTCATGAAATGTTTCTTCTTGGCCACTGACAAGTCTGATTCTGGAACACAAATCCCAGTGCTGTTTTATCACCAAATGCTGCCACATGGAAGATAAAACTTGCTACTCTCCCTGTTTTGCTGTCAGCCCTTTCTCCTCCAGCAGCTTGTCACATGACATTCCTTGATTATACAGATTACATCTACCCAGTGGATGCCTGGCTGCTGTGATTTTGCATGCTCACAACTGTGGGTCATGGGGAAAACGCAGTGCCATTTACCCCACTGATTCAGCTGATGATCACCCCATTGCAAAGCCTGCTGGTGGGCCACTGGGAATAGGAAGACCCAGGTTTGATGGTGAGCAGCAGCACTGACAATGTGACCCTGTCATGTAATTTTCACAGTTGGGGCTACAGCTTCTCATATCCTTAGCCAGTAACTGTTGGACAACTGCCTTTGTACCAGCTCATCTCCAACACAGCAGGGCTTCATCTTCCCAAGAGTGGCAGCAGCAGAAAGGAAATATAAAGAAATCAGAAAGAGTGGTGTGGCAGGCTTTGCTTGAGGGTGGCAGTGCCTCATCCTTCACTTCTTCATCTGTCACAGATGTCAGCAGGCTATAGCTTCCCAGCCTGCTGTGAGATCAGGCTCCAAACAGGAGAGACTGGATGAAGGTCCTTAAGTGAGGGAGAGAAATCAATTAGCATGATAGATGGGTTGTAGCAGCTGGAGGCAAAGAAAAGATAAACAGCCAGTGAGCTCTCCTACAGCATGCAGCAATAGTCCATGTGAAGCAGCTGTAGCTGGGAGGGTGTTTTCAGCCACATGAAGCATCCATAGCAGAAAAAAGACAATGTCCACCATCAGCCAAATGTGGTGCTAGGAGCATCTCCTAGCTGACTAACAAGCTTCTGAAAGTATGGCTTTAAGGAGATTATACTGATGAGAACATACTGTATTTTGTGTACTTGCACAGCTTGATGCTTAGAAAGTAGTCATCCATCAGAAAGAATAAGTGGTGGTGAAGTGTTTTTTTCTCCTTTAGTAAATCTGCTGCTTTTCTGAAGATTTTTTATAATCATTTTTATGAATGAAAGTGGGTAAAATTACAAAATAATAGCACTGAACGTATCACATCTTAGGTGTTCAATATGAGAGGCTCCACAAGTGCCAGGTATTCAGAAAGCATCAAGCAGTAATCTTCTGAAAATGAATCCTTTCTAAGTTATATTTGGTATAGGCATACAAGAAATTTGACCCTAAAAACCCCAGTATATTTTTAAAAATGTTTCTATAACCCATTCAACTGTAATTTTGATGTAGCAATAATCAATCAGTGTAGTTCTGATGGATATTTGTACATGCAGTCACTGACAAAATCATTACTTTCTTACCTTTCATTAAGCTAATGTTAACATTCAATCACTTGCATAGAACAAGTTTAATTAGTATTTCAGGTATGAAATAATATTTCAGGTTGTTTTTATACTACCCCTTTATGCTTATCTCCTGCATTTTCTGTCTAGCAGAAGATTTGATACACAGCACTGTTTCAGTATCAAGGAAAATACTGCATCTGCAGTGGTTTTTCAGTACTCAATGAGAAATATAGGCCTTGCCAGATATGAATAGTGGCCATATGTTAGATAATGGAGTTTCAATGTGCTTGTTTAATTTGCAATCATACACAAACTTAACAGTAAACAACCTCAGCAAATAATGAGCATTTGATGTAGAACATTTTTTACTAGGGACAACAAGCATGAAAGTCAAGATGAATACATTGCTTTAATTTCATGGACAATGTGAATTAGAAACAGGCTACATACATTCTGTTTTAACTTAGAGAATAAAATGTTTTCATTGTCTAAAAAACCAGATTTATTTTCAATAACACTCAAACCCTATTTTTTTCTCACAGTGATTTCCCAAAATTTTTCACAAGTAGGGAGTAGCTGTCTTAAATATGGCCAATTAATTTTCTTATGTAATTGGATGTGAGACAGCAAACAAACTTTCTTGCTATTAATTGATAGCTACAGAAAAGATGCAATGGATCACCTCAGACAGCTCAGATCAATCTTTCTGTATTTAACGTGCATTTGAAAACACAACTTTGCAATTGATTGATGCGAGGAAAATTGGCTATGGTCTCCTTCTGTCATATTGGTTAGAAATGTCTATATTTAACTCCTAACAGGCCAATTTCAGTGCACAGTTTCTCCTATGCACCAGTTCCATCTCATATCTAAAAGTCCCTAAAGGACAGTACAGTGGGAATGACAGTTCATGGCATTTTCAGAGATAAGAAAGAAGAAGGTGGAAGCCCCACTTCTACTCTTGCTGTCACATCTGACAGTTGAGTGACTTCAAGTCACTTCTTGTCCCTCTGTTCCTCTTTCTCATGCAGGAGAGAGCAAGGAGTACCACCACACTCCTTGTTTCATGACTGCTTAGTGCCAGCCCAAGAAGCCTCCCTGTGCTCTACACTAAAGCAATTGCACCAGCAGAAAAAATGAGAGTGCAAGAAAAAGTGCAGAATCCACTGAGATGAGCCAAATCAGCTCAGGCCTGAAAAGTAGCAACTACATTCATAGAATAAGAAAGAAAAGTCTACAGCATATGTACCTACGCAGATCTAAAACATGCAAGGGAAAGAATATTGCAGCTCAGTAAATCAGGGCAGAAAAGTCCACTGGGAAGAGTGCAGGAGCAGTGGGGAAAGGCTGCTCCAAAACAAAAAAACAAGCACAAGAATGAAAAGCAAACCTTAGAAAAAGAGGAAAACAAAGAACAGAGCGTAGGAAATAAATAAAGCCAGAAACATAGCAAGGATTATAAAACATTTTTATGTAAACACTAGTAAAGAGCCCATAAGACTGGTAAAATATTATTTATTAACCCACAGACTGTGCATTTTATGGTGCTTGCCTGATTGGCAAGTGCATGAGCCCAGTTCTTTCAGATGAAACTCACTTTTCAGGTGTGCTGCTGCATCTGGAGAAAGGTGTTCTGTAGTTGTCTTAATGTGGATTTTTGCTTACATCCACAGGCTGTGATTTTGCTCAGGATTCCCCCATCTGTTTGCTGATGTGGTTCAGTTGATACGCTGGAGGGAAGGAATGCCATCCAGAGGGACCTTGACACGCTTGCGAGGTGGGCTGATGCCAAACTCATGAAGTTTAACCATGCCAAGTGCAAGGTTCTACAGCTGGGTGGGAGCAATCCCAGGCACAGCTACAGGTTGGGCAAAGAGGAGATCCAGAGCAGCCCTGTGGAGAAGGACTTGGGGGTGGTGATCGATGAGAAAATGAACATGAGCCGGCTTCAGTGTGCACTCACAGTGTTCAAGGCTAGGTTGGACAGAGCTTTGGGTTTAGTTTTTGGTTTGGTGTGAGGTGTCCCTGCACATGGTAGGGGAGTTGGAACTAGATGATCTTAAGGTCCTTTCCAACCCAAACTATTCTATGATTCTACAACACAAAACTACTATTGCTACCACCAATAATAATAATGATAAGGGAAATAACAAGGGAATAGAATACAACTGCTCACCACATGCCTACTAATACCCAGCCCTACCCTGGCAGTGATCTAACCCTTCCAGGTAACTGCCCCCAGTTTATATAGGAGGCATGACATGCTGTGGTATGGAATACCTCTTCGGCTAGTTTGCATCAGGTGTCCTGTCTCTGCTTCCTCTCAACTTCCCCTCCTCCCTGGCAGAGCATGAGACTCAGAAAGTCCTTGGTCAGACTAAACATTACTGAGCAACAACTAAAAACATTGGTGCTATGAGGGTTGTTCCCAGGCTGAAAGTCAAAAACAGCACTGCACCAGCTACTAAGAAGTGGAAAAATGACTGCTACTGCTGAACCCAGGACACACGTACAGATAGATAGACAGATGGCTATGCACTTTTCTCCAGGAGCCATTATACTATTTACTAACATTTTCCCACATGCAGTGAATTGAGCACAGTAGAGTTTAATAGCTACCTAAACAAAACTGCACTTCGTGGTGAACTGGCTAATATTATGCCTCCTGCCTAAAAAGTGACATGTATGAGTACAATAAAACCCCAAAGGCTAAATACAAAGTGGATAACATTTAATGATAAAAGATAAGCTGTTGAGTTATGTCTGACTGAACTAAATGCATCCTATTTCAGCTTAGCTATAGTCCATTCTAGCAGGGGGATTATGCTAAGGACTATTGCAGGGCACTGACAATACCTGTTTAAAATGAGAATGTAGCTTTTGCAGTAAATGTAAGCCAACTGACAGGAACTTCATTCACCTCTGCCCCCTCTGAGGGGCAGGGATTTTTCTTGGCCTCTGACAGTAACTCTTTCATTTGCCTGGGTACATATCCTTGGCATGTGTGATTAGATTTATTGGCTTCATCTATTCTTTCAAGAATGAAATACCTTTCCTTAATTTTATGCTTTACAATTGACATAGACTTGTGGTTCTGAATATGCTTTTATCCATGCCCAAGGAATAACCTATGAGGCATTCTAAAGAAGTTCTGAATGGGGCAGGTGTGAGGTGGGTGGTCAGCCCCATGGCATGACCGGCCACAACAGCCTGTACTTTCTCAGAGACTGGACATTTCTGCAAGGCTTTTTACACCACGCTGATGTGTACAACTCCTACTTCTTTTCCACTAATGCTGTAGAAAATCCTTCTGAAAACACCCAATCTCTTCCAGGCTTGCATTCAATTTGCAAATGATGTACACATCTGTGTGTTTGTCATCTGGAGGTGAGGAAAAGGCATTGCAAAGACCCCTTTTGGCAATGTCAGGATTTTATTTATGCCACTTAACATGGGCTTCCCACAAATAAAGACACTAAGCCTTTAGCACCATAGCCACAGCTGACTTATTTCTCTAAAGTTTTTGACTATAAAACACTTTAAAGTGTTTGTTAGTGTCTGCAGTGCATAAACTGCTGATCTAATGCTTTAGGTTTTAAATCAAGTTGACACTTGTATCAGTTTTAGTAATTCATTTGTGGTTGCACAGAAATATTCCCAAACATACACATCACCCAAAACATTTCACTCTGAATTCCACGAAGAAAGAAAGGCCTTTTCCCACACAGTGCAAAATTAAATGGTGAAACGTGTCACCCTTACCTTATGGAAAACAGAAGTTTAAAGGGATTAAAAGAGAGATTAGGGTGGTTAATAGAAAACAAGTTATCACAATGGCTCTTAAAGACAAGTTTGTCCATACAGCTTGCAGCTTACCATGTGTCATGGCAGATGCCAGGTCCCTGGTGGACCATACTGTGCTGGTTTTGGTACTCTTCTCCCAGGCATCTGCTGTTGGCCATGGCTGGGGCAAGACATGGGATGGTTCCTATGGTCTTCTCCACCTCCCTTAGGCTCTGTGGATACAGCAAATCTTCCTACAGCTGCCTCTGGAGCAAAGCTATGACACTCTGGGATAAGACCACCAAGGTGTTCGAGCTGTGTTCTTGGGAGCAGATACCCTTTGCTCTTTCTTCTAATGGTATGTGTTCCATCTCCAGTACCATCACACAGTAAGATTGGGCTAAACGCACACATGGGTGCAGAGAAAATGAGAGTCTTTGCAAAGCCAAATATTACCATAGCCCTTCCATTTTGGGACTGTTGATGAATGTTTACCCTCACAGCACTGAGTATTCATTAGCAGAAGCTGTAATTTTTTTATCTGAGACCACTTAGCTTAAGTGTTTTGCCAGAAAATTTCTGGCACCCTTCTTTGCAAGGAATGCCAGGCAGCAAACTGCTCACTAGCTGCTGCATCTACACTTTCAAACAATTGGCAATTCCATTTTGTTCATTTTCACAAAGACATTGATGTGTCTGGCATTTCCCTAAGAGATGCCTCTGTGCTCAAACTGAAGCCATATCTGAAAAAACAGCAAACTGGAAATGCAGCATGTCATTTTGTTCTTCATTCTTAATCTAAATACCTACAGTGTGAAGGGCCAAATATTGGACTCTACCTTTCTCTGTGTATAATAAAAAGGAAATGTATTTCCAAAGCTGACATTTTTATTGTGAAATAAACTGCTGGTTTTTAAAATACTGTTTTAATTTCCTCTGTATTTTTCCAAACTCTTCTAAGCCTACCCAAACTAACTTTGAGTTTTCTAATGATGTCCATCATTAAAAAATAAACAAATCTGAGCACACATTGTTTAAATTACTAAAATCCACCAGGGCCTTTCTACAATCTTTGACTTGTTTCTTTTTTGAGGAAAATCTGGTTGAAAAGAGCTGGAGGGAGGAAGCAACTGAGACAGTTTTGCGAATGGTGATTCAGAAGGCAGGAAAGATGAAGGTTTTTCTGTGCTTCCTCAAGGTATCCCTTCCATGCTTGCCTGATCCCTTCCAGGCCATTGTACCTGAGCCATCACACAGTGCAATTGGGTGTGGCAGTCTGCAATGTCACAGCTGTGCTGGTGGCATGCAAACTGATATCCAACCTTTTAATGTAGCTGGGACTTGACTGACCAACATGATGGAAGACTGGGAAGACCGTAACCCATCATCCAGAGCTAAGAGCCAGCTGAAGGACTTGAGCCCAATGTTCTTGCCACATGGAAAAGGCAAGCAGCCACATGCTATAATCCTAAACAACCTTGTCAATGGTCATATATCTAAATATCCTATTAGACTCCATGGCAAAAAACAAAACCAGACAAAAAATGTAGAAATCTTGCAGTTCAGTAGATGTGCACTGAGATTTGAAAACTAGACCACTTGAACTAAACTGCCCAACTTCGTAAGGTGGGGCAGAGAGGAAACTTTAGCCTTAAAACTCTGTTACCATATCTAAGCTCTTGCTCACATTTTTGATCAACCGGAACAGATATACTCAAGAGGCAATATCATTCTCTGATTGGTCTTTACATAGTTTTGCATAACAGATAAATGATTTTACTTGGCTTCCTTAATGCTCTGTTGACTAAAGAAGGGTGACATTTCTTTGGAAGAAATGCTTTTCCTCTAAAAAACATTTATTTGAGTCAATCAAAATTCTTTGCAATTTGTCTGGTATTTTTTGGCCAAAAATAATTAAACCTTCAAACATTTCAGAGCATTTCAGTTTTGATTTGTCATTAACTTGAACTGGTTTCCTTCCTGCTTTACTAAGGACTTTTTAAAATAAAAATAATACTTTTATTCAGCTCTCAGTTAAATCCATTCTTGGTGGTGGTGATGATTTTACAATAACTTAATTCATTGAACCTTCTTCACCCTTTACTCCAGTTTTGGGGTTGTCTATCAAAACCAAAAGCTTATTGTCTTAACATGTCTGCCATTCAGGCAGCCAAGGATAAGTATTTGTCCTGCTTACTGCAATTCAGAAATGGCTTCCCAGTGAGACTTTCTTCTGCAAAACATTAGCACTCCCTAATCCAGCTGATCAACAGGAGGAGAGCTCATAGGCAAAGTGGCAGTGCTCAAAATGTTCATAGAGCATATGATCAATGCATGGCACTATGCTCCAAATCTAGGTGCACAATTTCCTATTTTTTTCTAGAGTTGGGTCTATTCTTATCTATGTGAGATAAAGACCCTAGGGGTTTTTTTTATTTCATTAATATCTCACAAAGGAAGTTATTCTACTTAATGCCTTCTTGGCTCTACTTCTCATGACAGAAGAAGCAGCCTCTCACTTGTGAAATGGGGTCATGCTATTGCTTCTTCCTAGGGCTTCAGTGTTTTAAAGTCAGCAGTTACCTTGGAGGTAAAGGCCCTAACCAGCAGTTTAAAAGGTCAGGCTCATTTTCAGAAGGCCTTTCTCATCTAACCAAATCTGGATTTGTTTGGTGCTCAGCAATACAATTTCAGCAGAGGAAAATCAGCGTCATTTAACAATGATGTTATCAGTCTTACTGTTCACATCTAAACCCAATCCACATTCAACATATTCTTCAATAATGGCTGCCAGAAAAGGAGAGCTTGCACAGCAGTCACTGTGCCAAGTACAAACATGAAAAAGTCCCCACATCACCCAATATCTCCTTGATTTTAGATACAGTGCTGAAGGCTCAGTTCACATTTTTAGCCAGAGGACTGCACAGGGACCCGAAGTTAATCCATTAGCACCATGATCCCCAGAGCTTTCCTTGGATTGCAGAGTACTATGACAAATGTGGATAGCATTGCACCAGGACAGAATGCCATACCAGAGCAGAAAGTATCTGTGCCCTTTTTGCTGTAACACATCTCTGGACTACTTTTCATTCACCAGTCTCTAAGTTAACTGCAACTTATGTTTTCAGGCTATTGATAAAGGGCAAGAAATTGCATTGGTCCAAGATCTGATTCTGTTCATTTCCCTGATGAGGTCATATGGATTTTGCACTCTTTTTACATCAAAGGTAAAATATAGTGGGTAAAAAGCCCCCAAATAAAACACAATGAACCTCACATCAGCACAACAATCATTAGCAAGTAAACCCACAAGCTTAGCACAGCTCTATCAAATTTAACTGGTAAGCTCTCTTTTCCCTCACCTTAAGTCTGTCTCAGCCTTTGCAAACTGGCATTATGTATTTTACTGCTGCTAAGTTCCCTCTTAAGTAACAGCTCAGCCTTTCCAGCATTTTGTTCAGTCAGGCTGACAAGTGCACGGTGACTACTCCATTTAAACACTGAGTTACTATTTACATCTATATTAGTTCCTCAGGGTGTGCAGGATCACCACATTTAAAAACCAGCCCCTTCTCAGGTAGCTCATCACAAACTCCTATGATCTAATTATCGAGACCTGTGGCTTAACCTGCTTGACTACTGAGTTAGTGGAAGGCATTTCAGAATCAACCAGCATAAAAGCACTGCCTGCTTGCCTCTTCCATCTGTCATCTCCAGTATTTGCCTGACAGGAACCTCAGCACTAAATCCTCATGCTTAGCTTCATCTGCTGTGGCTGACCCAGTGGGATTAACAGTTTGAATCATTCAACAGCAGAGCCAGCTACAAACCCAAGAGCCAAGCCCCAGATACTCCTTTCAACACAGCCACAAGAAAGCAAGACCTTTCTCCAACCATCCTGAGCAGGAGCTCACCAAAAACAAACTCAGCATGTCTGTCTAACTGACAGTGACAGCAACTGCAGCCAGAGGGCTAAGCCTGGGCTTTTTCCATAGAACTCAGGACAAAACAGTAAACATTCCATCTTCTCACAGGAAGATTCTCTTCATGCTGCTATTGTTTTGTTCACCCAAGTCTGAGCATACTGGATCAAAGGTTCATCTAAATCAGCAAATCTAGTTTTTCCTGAATACGTTCCCAGGCTCCAGCCAGTTGCTGCTGAAGGATTCCCTGAGCCAGAAGTAATGTCTTTCTAGTAAGATCCCTGTGCAGACTTTTATTCCACAAACTTTTGCAGGAACTTTTTAAACTTTGCATACAAACACAGGCATATGTATGTGGCACGTTTTTGTTGCTATAGATACCCTAGTTTAGAGGAGACTATGTATCATTGATAAGTAAAACGATTTTTAGAGTAGCTGCTTCATAGGGGCCAAATGGTTACATAAGCAAAATGAAGCCAATTAAAAGCCCATTTTTCTCACAACCACAGTCTTCTGAATCACTCATTGTTCAGGCTGAAGTTTTCCATGCCTAAAGAGAGGGGTTTTTTTCTTATCCCCTTAAAGTCAAAGCAAAATCCCTGCAACCATTTTTAGGTTATGGGAGAGTGATTCTAACCAAACTTTTTCCAGAAGACCTACAGTAAAAACAGATGAAATCTGAAACTTGGCCATGACTGAGCAATCAATGAAAATTAGTGCTCTTGCATGCTTTGAAATGAATTGGCTTTAATTTAGCAAAGTTGTGGCTTTTTAAATACAGTGTGCCATATACTTACAGCTGAGATATTGTCTACAGGTGGATATACTGAGGAGTCAGTGAGCACTCACACTGATTTCAGAGATCCTTATGTTGTTGCAGAACCTGCCGCTCACTGAAGTCACCCTGTATAAAGGTAGTTCTCTTTTATAGGTGTGATGTTAAAAAAAAATATCATCCAGGGCTTGCTTTCACAAGATCTGAGCCAATCCAGCCCTTGAACTTCCTCTAACCTCCACCAGGTGTGAGGGGCCCCTGTGCATCCTCAGACTGAGGGAGGAGAGGTAAAAAGGAAGGAATCAATAAACCAACAAGAAGGAATCAATAAACCAAGAGCACTACTGAGTCCAAAAGGATCAGCTTCTCACTCTTTCTTTCTGGGAAAGAAATCCTTCAGCAGCTCAGCTTTACACGGGAAGAGTCCTTTCTCAGAAAATCCAGTGGTCCACTGGCAGTCAGGAACTTCCCTGAGATACAAACTGTGGCTATTAGGATGCCTTAAGATATGTTTTACCTCATAACTCTTGCTTCATGGACAAATGCTTTGACTCTTTTGCAGCCAGGGAACAGGATGATTCCTGGGTAAGCAGGGGCAACTGGAGATTCCTGCTGTTCTCTGTGATAGACGTGGGACCCTGGTAGTGGCTGGGTCATCTTCTGAGCCTGACCAATTTCTTTAGGAAGTTAACAGAGTTAAACAGCTGACTGCTTCCTGAAACATTTCCAGAGGCATCTGTTGCCTCTGTAAGGAATTCACTGAGTAAAATTTAAACTAGACAAGAACCTTAGTAGGGCCAAATGTGTAGAAAACTGATGGATCAGTGACCATGTCAGGCTACTTGAACTTCCCCCTTGGAGTTTTTGAGTGAATACTTCCCTTAATGGTGGCCATATTTAATTATTTTTTGGTTGTGCTCAAAACAACACAAGAAATTGCGTAAGATAATATCCAGCAAAGCAACAAACAAAAACCAGATTCCTCCTGAAACATTTCCTTATACCTAGGCACCACCTATTTGCACACCTTTACATGAATGAACGGTTCTCACAGTGTCTGAAAGGTTTCACTTCTGTCACTAACCTTCAAAGAAATCCTTACGAAGCAGTTTCCAATGCATCTATTTATAGCTCTTTAAAATAAGATTCTTCTTCTGGGAATCGTTCCCTTGGATAACTAGTTAAAAGACTAAGCCTTTTTTTTTTTTTTTTTTTTTAAATTTTTTAAATTTTTGAAT
>NDXB01001929.1:103086-167863 GCA_002631895.1 Agapornis roseicollis
TTTTTTTTTTTTTTTTTGTACAAATTTTATAAATTCTAGAATAAAGAAAGATAACACCATTCTTACTCATCAGAAATTGCTATTGCGCTTTTTTCCTATTTTAAGGTCTTTATAGCATTTGGATGATGCATGACAGATTACTATTTTGAATTTATGCACCACCAGGAAATGTTACCCAGCATGCAATGTTGAAACACAGAACTCTAGAAGTTATTTAGATGATTTACACTTATTGTACATGGTTTTTCTTTGGTTTTCGTTTGTTTTTAGATGCTTATCTGTACTTCTCATTTAATATATTTATCTATTTTGTCCCTTATCAAAGTATATAATGCCCTTTGAGAAAAGGAAGTTCCAAAAAGGTTGGCCATAGAAGATTATGCAAGAACATGATGCTAGAATCACTTTTAATATACAAAACAATATAATGGATGACCTGGGGCAGGGTTAGGTATGAAGAAAATAAAATTTCTTAAATTCTGTACAATCTTAGGTTTTCACTGCATTATAAGTTTCAACCCTTTTGCAAAGATGCAGCTACAACTGAATAAAACCTATTAACATAAATCCAAAGATAAACAATCCAT
The DNA here is from genome assembly GCA_002631895.1 of Agapornis roseicollis. Taxonomy (NCBI): domain Eukaryota; kingdom Metazoa; phylum Chordata; class Aves; order Psittaciformes; family Psittacidae; genus Agapornis; species Agapornis roseicollis. The sequence continues at coordinate 103,674 of NDXB01001929.1, forward strand.
GACAATTCCTATTTCTTAAAAAATGAAGAATTACTTTCAATATTAATTTTAGAAGTACTTCAGATTGAAGTATAATAAGCATCTAAGTCAAAATAAGCAACTTATGTATCCTTTCCCAAACATAAAGAAAGGATTATTTTAATGTTGGGTTAATCAAACTTTAATTACCACTGTAGGAAGGACTGGAATATATGAAGAATCTCAGCTTAGACAAGTAAAAACCAAGTCAGATCCAAGGAGAGAGTCAGCTTTGAAATCCTTTGGCAATGTAATATAGTTGTTTCTGTTAGAAACCCTAAATTATCTTTTCTTTTATGGGCTCCCAATCCCACTAGTTGAGTTCCTAATTTTTGTCACTTGCCATTAAAAGGCTTTGATCATGTGCTAAATGGTTTTACAGTAAATGGATAGGACTGCAAGTAGCAAGATACAGAATAAAGAATTCATCCTCAAGAGTCTCTTATTTTGATGGGTTGCCTTTGATCCCACAAAGACTGGATTACAACTTTAAAGTTCATCCTAGCAGCGGGTGGATCACATCAGGAACCAACTAGAGAACAAAGCACATTCCAAAGACAGAAATTGCAGAACCTGGCTTAAAACTCCTAGCTGCAATTCAGGAACTTCACCAAGAAAAGAAACCTGAAAATTATGCCAAGGCATCTGACAACCACAAAATTTGGGAGGGCATTCAGCTCACTTCCATTTCTGTTTGTCCAGCCTCCAGCTCTCCCCTTCAAGATCACCAGGTTTGTTCTTCAGCATAACAATATCAAAGTTATTTCTTGCATTGTATTCTGTTCTACCTGTACCTTGTGCAAATGACAGGAACTATTTAACACTTACGGGAATGTAGCAGACAAAAGAATCTGGCCCTTCATTCCTTAGGGCAGTTTAAATTCTGAGGATGATTTTACAGTGTTGAAATACTTAAAAACTGAGGAATCGGAAGACAAAAAAGTGAGAAAAGCATTCAAAATGTCCACAATAATATAAAGAGAAGGAAATAAAAGAAATTAAAGATTTATTTTTCCTTTGGTGAAGGCCAGCAAGGAATTCTTGAATTTTTTCAAGCTACATTTTGCTACACCTTCTAGATCTAAATGTGATTCTGCACAGGATTTAAGCACATGCTTCCAAAGGTATTTCAACCACTGGCAATTCCCATAGCTCCAACAGGAAGGCTACCTCTTTTCTTCTCGTTTCTCTACATCTTCTACAGTGTCTTCCTTGAAGCTGGTTTTGACTTGCAAATTTGGTTTCCAAGCAGCAAGTTTTGTGAAAATCACAAAGCATTAGATTTATCGCAGAGGGAAGTATAAAATGATGTAATTTTTATGTTGTGATCATCCTTCCATGTATCTAAGATAACTGCCCTGTGTGAGAATCCCACTGAAGCTCTGAGGGAGAATTGGATTCAACTGAAGTATTTGAATCATATAATCAGCTAGGTTGGAAAAGACCTTTTAGATCATCAGGATCAATCCCCATGGCTAAGTTACAGTTTTTAGACTTACAGGTATTAAAAAGCGGGAAACCTCGTGAATAACACCAAGAAGTGGAAAGTATGTTACAGACAAGAAAAAGAGTAGGACATTTTTCTCCTGTGGCTCATCACATAAACTGGTCCCTGGCTTGAAAGCCACTTGAGGAAGGGAATTGTTTGCATTCTGTTTGTATTGCAGCACTCTGACTAGGAGCAATACCCATAGGATAAAACAGCTAATTAAACCACCAACAATCCATTTACAACAACAAAGCCTGTTGTGAAAATTCCTGGGAAAGAGATATTACTGTTGTATTTGGTGAATTTCCTCCAAAATTTCCACAGAAAACCATCCAGATTTTAGGCTCTAATACATAACATCCAGTGACTGATTCAGCCTTTGAGCCATAGATGACACTCTGCAGACTTTCAGCAACCAGGAACTTGATATTCAGCTATGGCAGTTTCATTTTCACAGAGAACTGAGGCTATAATCCCTGTGAGCAGGGTGCCACTATCCCCAAGTTGACTTCTCTCCCCACTAACAAGCTATGAATCTCCCCCTTGGAATTAGCCTGCTCCAAATAAAAGCTACCAACAAGTTTAATGACCCTCATAGGCTGCAAACAAGAGACTTCATTTCATTAAAAACCCAGGAATCAATTCCTACCTGTCTATGGTTAAAAACCAAATCTCTGTCTGTGGCTGATCACACAAGTCTGTCAAAATTCTGCAAATCAATTTTAGAGGTTTTTAAATGTGTTATTTATAAGTTCCTTTCCTCTCCCAAAATTCTTTACAGTTGGAATTGTAGCATTAATGGAGCTTGGCTTTACAGGCAGAGACAGAAATAGCAACAATAAAACTTTAAAACTTACTAAAATATTTTATGAATAAGTTGCTGTAGAATATCAGGCATCCACAGAGCACACACTGGTGTCAAATACTCTAAAGGCCTTATTGCTGCTTCTTGGAGATGACCTACATAACTCACTAACAGCATCTTCACTCAGAAATAGTGCACCTTTCCAAATACATGCTGCAAAACATTTTCAGACCATGTTCCAAAAATGTTACAATCTTTATATATCCCATATACATCTTTCTTATTTTCACATCTCTAAAAGCAGTGAGATGATTCAGTAATGCAACATTTAATAGATAAATGTGCTTGCAGTCATTTTACTACAGCTCCCCAGTTTGAGTTCAATTCCTTAAACGATTTTTGGCAGGAAGAGATATTGGGGAAGGAGGGAGAGGAAAAAGAGACAGGAAAACAGAGAAGGAAGGAGAGGGAGATTTGTGCAATTGGAAGCTCAAATTAAATGTGCCTGCTTTTGAATTTTCATAATTATTTATTATATGTGATAATCTCTATTATGTTTCAAAATATCTTGATAAAAATTCAAACAAAATATTTTGAAATATTTGAATCCCTGGGCAAAACTTGATACAACTCTGTTGTTGCAAAATTCTCATCAAGAAATGGCAGTTCTAGGTAGCCTAATGTATTAAACAGAGCTCTGTGAGTTATGGTGCCTTTAAGAGTACTGAGGTCCATGCCAGTATTCACGATTCTGGACACCACCATCTCAGCACATTCTCTTTTGTATTTGTATTCATGTTTCATGCAACTTCTTTGAATGATAGTATTTTCTTTCTCTGTGCAAATCAAGTTAAATTCTTTTTTCAAATACAACCATGTGAAGTGCTATTAATCAAAAAGCAGTCAATACCTCTTTCTGGTTTGTACTACTGAGAAAATATAAAGAAGCTTCACCATTTTTTGGAACAACCAGGTTTACCCCGTTTATTAGTAAGTGAAGGGAATGATAATGTTACTAAGGTCAGAAAACACATAAGAGGATGAATATGACTGAATTAACATCAAGGGTATTCTGCATTCAAGAATCAAGTAAGAACTGGCTGCAAATGCTTCAGGTATACAAATCTAAAGTTGCAATAATTTTTTGGTAGTAAAAGCATACTGGAATAACAATTTATTTCAAGATGCTGAAAAAGTAAGTTCTGATGACAGCTACAAAAATTGCTCAGGGACTAGAGAAAATGACTCATGGTGTGACAGTAGAAAAGGTCAATAGTTTTAGTAGGTAAAAAAAGACATCAAAACAGATTTGGTTACTGTGAGCAATCATATTAGAAATTCAGGTGCTCCTTAATCTAGAGCAGAACAAGGTATTATAGGAACCAACATCTGGACAATGAAGTTTGACAAATTCATATTGGAAATTAATCCATATTCCCTCTTACAAACTGATGAAGTTCTCTTCCAGTCAGGCTTGTTTCTGTCACTGGGTCTATTGGAAAATATTCCACAAGCCAGAAAAATCTATTTGTAAAAACAAGTCCAGAAAAATCTGTCTCTACCCATGACCTTGTTTCAGGTCTGCTCTTCCCTTTAAAAGGTCACCCTTTGCTCCTGCTCTAGCACTGCACTATTCATCTAACTGGCAATATACTCTGCAATAAATGTATAATGTTGGAATTCTGGAATTAACTATTACTTGGAACTGTGTCAAATGCTTTTCTGAAACTCAAATACAAAAATTCCATCGAATTTATCTGTGAAGTTATCTTCTCAAAGATTGCAGAGTTTGAGCACATGACCTACCTACACTGAAAACCATGCACAATGCGATTGCACCTGTGTGTCGTGATTTTAGTTCAAAGCTGATTCTAATTCAAGAGTAATTGTGTGGATCACTCTATTTTCCCCTTCTTCACTACGGGGAACACCATCATGATTTTCTATTAGCATGCTCTCATCCCTTCCTTGATGAATTAATTTAAATGTCACGCCATATCATGGGCATGTTAACTCCACACACACATACCTATTCAGTGTCTTAGGACAAGGACTATTTTCATTTTGTGTGTGGTCTCCCTTCCTTCCCTGCCCTTACTATTAGGTCTGTCCTGTCATTCATCCTATGGTCAACATCACCACCAGCTTTACTGCAAATTAAGGTTAAAGATGCTTTCATTTGAGCCAGGAGAGCTTATTTTTAACCTCCACCTCATTTTTCATGGCTCCTACTTCTTTCCTTCCTTTTTACAAGCAAAGAAGCTTTGTCAGTTTGTTGTAATTTTCTTAAATCTATTCACTGAGTTTTTGCAATCCTTACACTTTGTCCCTTTTATAACAGAAAAGCTCCTTACTGGACAGTCCATGTCCTATTTTCTTTTCCCTGGATAATCTTTACTATACAGACAGTTCCAGCAAATGTTCACATCTTTGGCTTGATAAAATTCTAAACTTCCTCAGCATTCAGATTGCCTCAGTGTCTTCACCTCTATATTCATGGAAGTTTGCTCTTTGAAGTATGTAATCCTAGCATTTAGCTTACATGACACAGTAGGGAATATGATCAAAGCTATTTTGGGTAGCGTAGCTATGTCAGCGTGATGTTCCACTTGAGCTAATATACTTTGAAACTGTTAGCCAGAGCAAAGCATGTGGCAGTACAGCTTTAAATATTCAAATCAGCCCATTCAGAACTAATTTGGTTCTCTTTGCTGGCTATATAATGTTGTGTAGACATAGCTCCTACTTACAGACCTATTTCTCCCTTTTATTGGAACTTTTTTAATTTAACCAAAATTAAATTTTGATTACAGATATAAGACTGTTTTCAACAATCACAGAAAATTCTATGTGTATGTATATACCCGTGTCTAAACCAAACTTCGGGACAACAGCCAGCTCTGTAATCAACCAAACCCAAAAAGAGTTCTTTGGCTACTTTCTGCCAAAGTAACAGTAATCCAGATCAGCTTTATTTTTGCTGTCCCTTCCCATTTCTCTACAGTGTACCACATTAGTAATATATGGTGCTACCACATCACATTTTGCATTTAGTTCTGCTCTCCCTGGACAGCCCATTATTTTTTTCTTTATAATAGTGTTCCAGTTGTAATTATTATACTTGATTTCATATCCTGCATGAACAGCTGAAGTTTCACCATACTGCAAAGTACAGTGCTCAAGAAACAAAGGAATCTTAGTTGTGTCCAACCTCATTGAATATCAGACCTAACGTTTCATCACCCACTGCATCATCTACGTGATCACTGTTCTTTGGTGGTAACACTTCTTTCTTACCATAACAGACTTACAGAATCATTTAAGTCAGAAAGGACCTCTTGAAATCTGTAATTATACCTCTTGCTCAAAGCCATGCAAGCTTCAAAGATATCAATTTGATCAGGGTACCATTCAGTTTTGCAAACCTCCAAATCTTTTGTCCATTCACCTTGCCTCTGTGATTCCTTTCTCCCTTATCCCTTCCCCAACTCACCTGACTCTTCTCTTCCTTGTAATAAATCCAGGCTTGAAAAATTGTATGTGTCCTCCCTGACTTCCTCCACACTGTCTTCCCTAATTCTTTTCTAGTTCTTGACAAACCAGCAGAACTCTACTGAAGGTCATCTAAGCTGCAATGTCTTGAAGCTTCCACCTCTCATGAATATCCTTGATGGACTCTAGCAGACAGTTTCTTTTGTTGAGAGACCACAGGTGAGCAGAAGAAGGTTGTTCTTATTCCTCAGAGGTTATTTCTCCATGACAGGTCTTTAACATGCAACTGTCCTTGCCAGGCAGCACAACTCTGGTCTTCTGGACCAGCTGAGCCAACAAGTACTCAGTTCTTCTTAACAGGCAGACCTCACTAACAGAGATCTGCTCCATGTTTGTATGTATCTTTACTCCTCCTTTTATCCCATCTTCTCTGTCATAGACTTTCACACATCACCCTCTTTGTTCACTGCTGAGACTCACAACATCTCTGCTTAGGAGATACACAAAGTAGACAAAGCACACACATCTCAGAAGCATGCAATCAGCAGTCACTGAAAGAAGGACTGTGCTCAAATTATTCATAATTAATTTCCCTTTTAGGAAAATACCACCAAATCTGTCTTTTATATATATATGATGGCTTGGCTTCACAAGCAAAGATTTGGGAAAGGCTTTACCCACACTTACTGCAAGCATGATGACCAAGGGCATGAGGGATATGCAAATCTGGTTGGAAAAAGGGTGCTTAGGCAGTCAGGAAGTATCTGACCAGGACTGACATCTCCTGGGCAATCTTGAGCTACCCATGTGCTGGTCTGCCCGCATGCAAGGTTGGATCTGCAGCTTCCCACGCACCTTGTCACCTGCTGTTCCGACCCTCTCCTGTCCATACAGACAAGTGACAGTGAGCCCTGCCAGCCTGCACAGTGGGTTTGTTATGGGAGGGCAATGCATGCAGAACTGCCCCCACCCTTTACACCTGAGGTTTAACTGCCAGGGCCTGGTGAGCTTGGACAGTGACAGCAAAGTCCTCAGGTCGTAGGTTTTGTAAGAGTGCCTTTCTCTTCAATGGAAGACCTTACAAGGCCAGATGAGATCCATCAGCCCAGGTTTGAAGGTAGGAGTTTTTCTTCTCCTATGACGAAAGCCTGTCTTCGCTAATGAAGATTCAGGAAGGGCTTTAACCCACACATTCTGAACAAGGCTGTCATCTAATTAGTGACGCACATGAATGGATGAATGAGATTCCCACTGTCCCTACCTACTATCCAGCGAAACCACAGCCAAGGGAACAGGCTTGGCGGAATCAGCGGGGAAAGAAGACCCTGTTGAGCTTGACTCTAGTCTGGCGCTGTGAAGAGACATGAGAGGTGTAGAATAAGTGGGAGGCCGGGTGCACGCTCGGTGGCGCGGGGTGACCCGCCTGCCGGCGTCGAAATACCACTGCTGTGATTGGTTTTACACCTACTCAGTGAGGCAGGGGGGCAAGCCCCAAGGGGGGCTCTCACTCCTGGTGCCAAGCACCTGACGCGTGCCTGGCACGACCCGCTGCAGGGCCAGTGGCAGATGAGCAGTTTGGGTGGGGCAGTGCAGCTGTCAAAGCATAATGCAGGGGTCCTGAGGAGAGCTCAGGGAGGACAGAAACCTCCTTCAGAGCAGAGGGGCAAAAGCTCGCTTGATTTTCAGTACAAATACAGACCGCGGAAGTGGGACCTCACGATCCTGCTGGCTTTTTGGGTTGTAAGCAGGAGGTGTCAGAAAAGTTACCACAGGAATAACTGGTCTGTGGCAGTCACGCATTCATAGCAACCTCGCTATGAAGAAGAATCAAAAAGATTCTTCAATGTCAGCTCTTCATATATATATATAATATATATAAATTTATATTAAATAATATATATAATATATATAAAATTAAGCAGCACAGTGGAAGCTAGGTTCTGTGGTATTACCACTCCTCACTCTTGCCACAAAGCATTGCTGATCCTGCCATAGGATACAATACTAGGCACTTTTGTTTATACATGTGAGCATTATCACTGCTATAAAAGAGAAGAGCTGTAATAAAGAACTAGCAGCTTTGCATGCCCTAAAGCACTATCTAGTAGGCTTGGCCATCACAAGGTCTTTCTAAGCAGTTCATGCTTCAAGCAAGTGGATGAACTGGATGAGCTTTTTATGCAGTCTCATTTTTTAAAACTCAGTTTTCAAGATGTCCTCTTTGCTTCACCATTTCATCTTTACGCTACTTGCAGTAACCAAATTTCCTTGCTGCTTTTTGTTTCTATGGTATAAACAACACTACTTAGCTAAATTTAAGTCACAAAATACTTCACTAAATCCTATCCCAAAACTGTTGATAATATTTGGCTTGTGTTACTAAACCTTCATTTATCTCTAATTTCCTATTAAATGAACATGACATTCACCTAATAGGAAACATTCACATCCTGGCTTCACACCTTAACTGATTAGGGATCAGAATCCTGTATTTTCAGTTACTAAATCTAAGTAATGAGACATATGCAAGGGATGGTAATGGTGGACACTGGAACATTTTAGCTAGATAGGGAAAAAATCTGGAGGATATGTGAGTTCAAACAGATCATTGATCAAGTACAATGTATGATATTCAGCAACAAAGTTATATGTAGTTTTCTGCAATTCTGCTGCCAGCAAACAGAGCATGCTGCTGAAACTTACCCTTTCTACCCAGTGAATGTGTGATCAGACAGTGGCACAGGATGTTTCATTAGTGTGACAGAAGCCAAAATTCAAAGTGCAAAAGCTATGTGACTGTGGAGTTCAGCTTAAAATTGAAAAAAACACATGCACCTCAGAAAAAACCCCACAACCTCCCCCCCCTCACCCCCAACCCAAACAAACCCCAACCACTCAACAAACCCAAAACCTTTCCTGGCTATCTTAATGTTAACAGTTATGAGGATCATTCTGGAGATAAGTGCTACCCAGCACTTGACCTCAGGTGAAGTGCATACAAGATGAAAACAAGTAGCGAAATCCCTGTCTGAAGGCATGATGAGTCTATGCATTCAGTAAAAGCAGTAGCAAATCAAACAGCAGACTGTAGTTTACATAAAAGTAGAATGAGAAAACAGTAAGTGACCTTTCCCTTACAGACCTTCTCAGACCTTTCTAAAAGTCACTCCAAAATAAGCATATAAAACAAGGCTTGCATCAATCACTGTGAAGCATAGAGGAACCTCCCCTTTAAATCCCACTTCCCCTGCCACCCCATGCTGGTTCTACTCTCTTTTCCAGGCTCTTGATTTCCCTTCTTTTAATGCTCCTTCCTGCTGGTTTATAGCCCTGCACACTGGGGAGCCAGGTTTCTGCTGCCAGTGACTCTTGTTACAGTACCAGGGAGGCACACATGTTGTCCATTTCTTCCAGGTGCATATTTTATTCAAGTCCCGCTGAAATAAGTGGAAGAAGTCTTGGGGTGTTGGATCAGAACCCGGTATTTTCAAACCTTTTGAAATTAAATGAACCCTACAGTTTGTTAAAAGGGAGATGCTGGAAATGAGTCTACACCCAGCTAGATGGGGCTTGAGACAGGAATTTCTGAGGTCAATGCAAGCAATCCTGACTTGCTACTCATTTCTTCTGGTTCTGGCACCAGTAACACCATTTTAGAAACTCTTTCATATTTCCCATTTGAAAGTTTCCAACAAAACACTGTACACATATATAAGTAACAGCAAGGTATTCCTCCAGGTTGGGATAGTGAGTGGACATCATCTCCCCCATCCATTTGCAAATGCCACCTTTACATAACAGCTACTGTTGGCTGACCAGCTCTCACAATCAACAGCTCAACTTGTATTTCCTGAGTTTCCAAGAGCTTTTCATAGGCAATTAACATGCAGTTTTAGGGAAGGTGGCCAGGATTGTGCTAAATACACTAAAAAGAAAGTTAAACATAAAATTACATTCAAGCATATAAGGTGACCTGGACATGGCTGATCATTTTAATGTAGTTTGTAGTGGGTTTTGTTTTTGAAGAGGATATGCAAGAAATTGGAGTTTTCTAATTATAATGAGATTTTTAACTGAAGTTTTGAATACCATGGTGGATCACTTCAGTCCTTTACCATGAGAGCTGGCATGTCATGCTTCATTCAGGATAGGACTTGTTTGGGTCAGTCAAACATTTACACAATAATGAGGCAGCAATTTTTATTTTTGTGACCATCATCAGTGAAAGGATTTGGTATTTTCTACATTGCTCAAGTAACTCAAACATGTCAGAAACAGAACCATTTTGCAATTCTACCCTACCCATATGACTCTCCGTATTCCTTACAGATGATTTTCTACTACATTTTACACATTTCAGAAGAAAAGTATCTGACATTTTATAAGGAATAGCCCTAGCACCAAAGTAAAGTGCAGGTCTAAATAAGTAAGTTTTAGATCCTCCTTTTCCCCAAACTTTTAAAAAATGTTGTATATACTTATGGTGGAATTTTCAAAGTCACAAAGAGGATCTGGATGCCAGACTCCAGCTCCTCTTATGAGATCTGAACATCCAAATCCATATACGTATTGAATATACATTAGGCTTTGTATACTTGCTAGTGAACAGCTAGCAGAGCTACAGCTGTATAACACCCAAAAGTATACTCAATTTGATTCTGCAACACCTTATTTCAACCAGATCATCTACAGGGAATTATGCCATATAACACTATAGTAAGTTGATTCTGTTGTGCCAGATACTAAGAGCAAGAAGCTGTAAAGCCATTTCACTTGCAAAGTAAGCCAAACACTAAATATAAACCTCCCATCAGAGTATATTCAATTATAAAAGTGGCAACTGAGTCCTATTCCAATTAGTGTTTTTACAGGATTTTAAGGAACACCATCCTTCACTCTCAGCTAGCCAGTGCCAGTTTCCTCTCTGCAAGGATTCCTCTGTGTCCTTCACCCTCAGGGGGATGGTTTTTAAAAAGCGATGTAGCCAGCACACACTGGGAGGAAATCTAATCCCAATGGCCCTGCACACCTACAACGGCCAACTGGATTGCCAACTGACCTTTGACTCCATGAAGTGTAGAAGTATAAGGCCATACAGGCACAATCATCAGTCTGGTATTCTAGTAACATTATAGGCTTATAAGTGTCCCAAATAGAAGAGTTAAACATAGTTCTTCAGGAAACTACATGCAGTTACAGAAAACAAGTGAGATACAGCAGAGAGAATTGATGGCAACCAAATGTAAACGATAATAAGAATTGGTGGTGCCATAGACTTAGCAACAATGATTCAATTTTATCTAAAATTTCTTCAGGAACAAACAATTCCTGACTATAGATGAAGATAAAATACAAACTAAATATGGACTTGTGTAGGGAACTAGCATTTTTAGTATCATTCTAGGAAATAAGTATAGATATTTTTATAATCTGTAAATTATGGATTCCCTGAAAATATGAAGGTTTTTCCTCTTTGTACAGGAATCTGCTTGAACATCAATTTAATGATTACTACTGGTAGATGGAATTTTTATATCCATTTGGTAGTGATTTACACCAGTGTTTTCAAGGCTGCCAACAAGCAAATCCAGAAGGCAGGCAGCCAAATTCCAGAAGAGACAACTGTCTTTTATTTTATAGCTTATGCATTTTGAGCTTAATATGATTTTCCACTAACAAGTTCTGTACCTTCTCCAAAGTGCTAAAACTGGTGTGCAGCATTGCAAAGTAATACAGCCTCTTCGAGGCAGGCTAATATTAAACTCACGGTAAATTACAGAAGTTATACTGTTTACTTAGGGAAAAAAAAATTAAGGTTAAAAGAACTACACATAATTTATTGCAGACACTTGTTTAAATGGTCACATTTTTAAGCTTGACGATATATGAAATAATATATTGTCTAAGCATTTTTCGCATTTGATACAGAATGAAAAAATGCATAAGAGACAAGGAAAAGACTGCTATAACACTTAGAAGGAGCACAAGGTATGCATTGGTTTTGTTGCGTGCTTGATAAATAGAATACAAATAGCATCTAATCTTTTCAAAAAGGCATTGAAAACAAGCTGCATTTGAAGGAGCAAAGAGGTTACATAGAGAAACAGGGTTTTCTCACTTTTCAAGCAGAGCTATAGGAAGCAGGCACACATTAGCACAGTGAGCTCCAAATCCTGTGCTAAATGTGATGACTTGAATGCCTTCTAATGTGAACAGTATTTCATTTGCAACAGCAATATTAGTGAGGAAAACATTATTTATCCATTAGCCTAGATTCTATGCATGAAATGAGGCCCTAGCTGCCACTGCATATCTATCACTATGAAAGACCAAACACAGTTTTCTTGTGTAAAGTATTTATTCTTCCACCAATCACCCACTGGAAAGACAAACCCTATCAGGACAGCTTGCATCACTGCACCTCTGAGAAATAGCTACCAGTTGACCATTACCACCAGAAACTGAAATCAGATTAGCTAAATTGTTGACTATATAGAAAAGGTAGCTCTGTATGCCATGTGTGCCTCCTGAAACTGTAACTGCACAGAACTGAGCACCACAAAGAACAACTCTCATTCTATTAGAAATTACAAGTCATGTTAGTCAAAACCAAACAGGCTGTAGATCGCATAATGTTAACGAGTGGAGAATAGTATTCATTCTGAAACAATGGCTTTAAACTGATATTCCACATTCATATAAAAACTGGGAATGACGACTACTCCTTGCTTTCCTCTTCGCTTTCCTCTTCCTGGCATGGGGTTTTATCTGACTATAAAACTTATCACACCATCTCCTTTCTTAGTAATATTTGTCTATCCTGAAGAGTTTCTAACTTATGTCTCATTTCATAATTCACGGCAGCAAAAAGAACAAATGTCAGCTCTAAAAGAAGTACTTTGGCAGAGCAGTATGGATCCTAACACATGACAGGATAGTGCAGGCATAGCCTTAAAAACAGGACCTTATTCAAAGACAGGTCATGAGCCTGCAGTCTGCAAATCTTGACGTGCATGACTGAGGAAACGACAAAAGCCACTGCACACATGATGCTGATAGCACAGGATCATTCAGTCTAACAGCACAGTATGCTTTTCCTCCGACTGCTGTGACTTGTATAATACATACCTCTGTACATATCCAATATATAACATATTCCCAGGCAACAATTAGACCCTTCCCTACAGACCAATTTTAATGCACATGATGCAAAAGACTTTTAAATATACACTGAAGAGAAACAAGAGTTACTTTAGATGCATTTTCTGTGTATTTTATTGATCTGATACAATATACAAGCATACATAGCAGTATAGGCATGTGTCTGGATATACATACATACACAAATTGCCATATGTATGATACATACAACAAAAAAGGCCAGATTATCTGGTCTTGCAGAGATATTCCCAGAACAGGACCAAAACCAAGGGTGGAGGCATAGAAGCCCTTCAGAACTGTAACATTGTCTATTCCTACATATGCCTGGGGACCAGGACAACTTCTGTAACAGGACAGACAGTAGGCTTCTATTTTAGATCTGGTAATGGAGAAAATGGTTGCTTTTACCTTTTATCTGTTTTCCAAGGGTGATCTATTATTATTCAGATAAACATTATTCGCTAGCTTTACACCAGGAGATAAACAAAATGTCCACAGAAACTAAGTGGGATTCCACAGCACAAAGACAGCTTAGAAAACCCACTGGGGAGCCATGGCAGATGATGAAACTGCACCAAGCCAAACAGGCTGTTGTGACCCAGGTGCTGAGATTTGGAAAGCCTGGGCAAACACTCAAGAAGGAGCTCAGTAAGAATCCTTGCTTTATTCTTTGCCCATTCCCAAACCTGCTGTACTTACACATGCCTCTAGTACCTTCTTCTAGTATCACCACAAAGGTGATCATAACCCACCAGCAGAAAAGAATTTTCCACAGAACAGAATTGCTACTATTACTTGTTATTGACATATTTTGTAAGAAAAACAGTAAAATTAGTCAAGTTGGTTATCAGGCATCTGGCTTTTTGGAGCTGAAAGAGGAGAAGCTTCATGGTCTCACAGTGAATTCTGGGAAGAAGATGGGTAGTTACCAAGTTTGCAGCTATTTTATATTTTAACTTTTTCAGCTCATGAAAACAAAAATAATACTGGTGATATAGTTCTGACAGGCATATTTTGCTTTTTGAACAGTAACAAAATACATTTTAAGCCTTATTTTTTTTACCATAATCTACTGTCAGTTAATAACCTAGACCTGAATTTCTTCCTCTGTTGCAAGTTCATGGCTTTGATCGATAAGGCATATTCCTATCATTTTCCCATCAGACATTACTGGAGAAGCAGTAGGTGTCTGCATGGTAAGTAAAGAGAGAGAGGGAGAAAAACTTGGAGTCATGGTTGGTGGAGGGTATCCAAGATTACTGATAAGGGGAGTATGAGGGTATTTTTTAAATGCTTGTCCAGATACTATATTTGGCATTCTTGGTGGCACTGTCCTTATGCCAGGCTGAGCTACTGATGTTATCAAGGGAGGAGGGAAAACAAGAGATGTCTTCTCCTTAGGGAAGCTATGAGTGTGCCTGTCTTCATCTTTCAGTTTTGAAATATCATTAAACACTGAAGCAAGATGTTGAAATCTAGGTTCCCAGCTGAGCACATAATCCCAGTTATAACCACCTCCAGGATCCTCATCACAGGTGCCAAGTGTTGCAAGTGAATCATACCCAGAGTCCTGCCTATCTGACATTAAGACATACTCTCTTGTGAGATCTGTTATTATGTCTTTATCTTTTATTCCAATTTTCTTATATGTTGGGGATGACATTTTATGTCCATAGGCTGTGTCACAGGCTCCTTCTCTACCCCCTCTTTTAATGGCCTTCATGTTTTCCATGCTTTGTGTGTTAACCACAACATCTGTTTCTCCAGACTGACAGAAGAGCTGATCAGACTCTCTTGGGATCCCCGAATCTGGTACCCGTGAGCCGCACACACTCAGTGCTGAGCTGTCACTCTTTCTGCATGAGTGCTCATTGATCCATTTGATTTCCTCATCCTCTGTTGTTTCTCCTTCAGCAGAACCATGGCCACTGGAGTCTGAATGCCTGCAGGGGACAACATCTTCCTTTCCCTCTCCAATTCCTGCTAGGCTCAGCCATTCTGCTATGGCACCCATGGGAAGCATACTGCTCTCAGTACTATGGATTTTCTGACAGTCCTTATCATTCCTGGCTAAATTCACATCAGTAGCTGAGGAGCATGATGCTTCTTTTTTCACACAAGAGTTCATCAGATCTTTCCGCTTACATCTCATAATAAGTGCAGAAAGACTGACTGCAAACAGTAGCAACACTATCAAGAAGGCTGAAATGCTGATGGTTAGGTTGTATGCTGACACTATCGGGTAACTCTGAGGAGAACTGGAAACATTTACCAAAACAGTGCATACTGTGAACTTGGACTCAATTTTGGGGCTATGAGCTCTTACCAACAATTCCAGGGTATCATCATTCCTTTTGCTGCCATTTTTATTCCTGTGAACAGTCTGAGTCAAATAAATATTACCGCTGGTTTTATTCACTGAAAAGAATGGAGAAGTTTTTAGCAGAGAGTAAGTAACAACTCCATCCAGTCCACCATCATTGTCCGATGCTGTCACTCTGCCAAGCAACTGGCCTGCTTCGTTCTTCTCAGGGAGATGAAAGAAATACTGATCTTGTGTAAACACTGGGTCAAATTCATCCCTCCCCTCAATATCTACCTGAACTGTAATGGTAGCCAGTGAGTCACCTTTGTCTTTTGCTTGGATTATGAGACAGTACCTATTCTTACTTTCATAGTCAAACATTTGCTTTGTATGAATATCTCCTGTCAAAGCATCAATGAAGAACATGTCGTGGTCTCTAGGAGCTTCACGATGAGCCAAACACGATGACTGGATGGAGTAGGTAAGGTGTCCATAGGAGCCTTTATCAAAATCCAGTGCATTAACAGAGCACACAAAAGAAAAGGTAGGCAGATTTTCACTGACAGTGCAACTTAGGCTGGGAAACAAAAACAGTGGGGCATAATCATTGTCATCTAGGACACTAATAAGGACAAAAGAAAAAGCCACGTTTTTTACATCAGCTCCTCCATCTGTGGCTTGTATGATCAGAGTGAATTTTATGGTATCCTCATAATCCAGCGTTTTCATCAAAGTCACTGATCCTGTTTTCCCATCTAAGTGAAAATGTCCCCTGTCATTTCCGGAGATGATAGTGTAAGTGACCTCTGCATTAGTGCCTGCATCGCAGTCATTTGCTGAGACTTCAGTGACATGACTACCTACAGAGGTGCTTTCTTTGACATGAATATGGTATTCTGGGCTGCTAAATACTGGAGGATTATCATTAACATCCAGGACAGTTATTAGCACAATAGCAGTTGAATTCAAAGAGGGTGTTCCATGATCAGAGGCAAGAAGGACCAAACGGTGAAAAGAAGCCATTTCCCTGTCAAGAACACTGATCAAAACAAGACTGCCAACAAGTCCGTAGGATGTTTCTGACTCCATGACACTTGTTTCCACAGTGAATAAATTCTTGTCATTGCCATCAATAATAGAGTATTCAACATACGTGTTTTCATGTTTCCAGTCATTGTCAATGACTGAAAACATGAGGATGCTTTCTCCAACTGAGGCATTCTCACTCACACTGAGATTGTACAGAACCTTCGTGAACTGAGGGGCATGGGTATTTACATCTTCTACATGCACCTCTACAGAAGTAACAGCACTCAGAGCTGGACTGCCACCATCTGTGGCTTCTATGAGGAGCTGAATAATGGAAATCTTTTCCAGTTGTGTCACTGATCCCATTGCAAACACTGAACCTGGAAATAAAACAAAATTAATAAAAGCCAACACTTCACACTCACTAAATGTGATTCCAAAAGTTGTAGCTATTTAATCATACTTGAAAATTACTCAACTATAATGTCTGCACACCTCAAAGTAATTCTCTTGCATCCAAAGAGTAGTGGGTCAATGACTCAATGTCTAGGTACAAAACAGTGATGAGTGGTGTCCACCAGGGTGTCTGTACTGGGACCAGTACTGTTTAATATTTTCATCAGTGACATAAACAGTAGGATCAGGTGCACCTCAGCAAGTTTGCTGATGACATAAAGCTGTGTGACGCACTTGACACCCCAAGGGACAGGCTGCCATCCAGAGGGACCTACACAAACATTAGTGGCTCCATGTGAACCTCATGAAGTTTAACAAGCCCAAGGTCCTGCATGTGGGTTGAGACCAACCCCAGTATCAATACAGGCTGGGGGATTGAGAGCATCCCTGTGGAGAAGGATTTGGGGTTACTGCTGGATGAAAAATGGGTATGAGCTGACAATGTGCCCAGAAAGCTGCATCATGAGAAGCATGGCCAACAGGTCAAATGAGGTCAAGGAAGCTGATTCTTCCCCTCTACTCCATTCTGGTGAGACCCCAACTGGAATACTGTGTCCAGCTCTGGAGTCCTCAGCACAGAAAATACTCATTGGATGTGGTCCAGATGAAGACCACAAAAATCATTAGAGGGCTGGGGCACCTCTCCTATGAAGTCAGGCTAAGACAGCTGGAGCTATTCAGACTGGAGAAGAGAAGGCTCTGGGGAGACTTTATAACAGCCTCTCAATACTGAAGCAGGCTTACAAGCAAGATGGAGACAGACTTTTGCAAGACTTGTTACAATATGAGAAGAGGTAATGTTTTTAAACTAAAAGAGTGTGGTTTCATACTAGATATAAATAAGGAATCTTTTACAGTGAGGGTGGTGAAGCAGTGGAACAAGTTGTCTAGAGAAGTTGTGAATGTCTCATTCCTGGAAACATTCAAAGTTAGATTGGATGGGGCTCTGAGCAACCTGATCTAGTTGAAGTTGTCCCTGCTCATTGCAGGGGGTTGCACTAGGTGATCTTTAAAAGTCCTTTCCAACCCAAACTATTCAATTCTATGACTCTACGAATCCTAGCTTATGCTGTAAAGCCAAGGCCTACCCACAATGATACAGTATCAAACACACATACTGCATTTAGACCAGCAAAAATTTCTCTTCCTAGTAACAGACTGAACATGCAAAATACACAAAATAAAAAGTAAAACAAAGCTAAAGAAATAGACATTCCTTATTAGAGGCAGCTATGCTGTGCAAGTTCATTACTGAAGGTCATTAGTTCTGTTTTTCTTGCAGCCCAGTAACAGCCTTATGGGCTTGCTTGTTTTTTATATAGATTTGCCAATAAGTTATGTAAACGTTTCATTCAAATTGCTTATCTGAACCGGGGGGTGGGGGGTGAGGGGGTGTTGGATGATCTTGAAAGGTCCCTTCCAACCCAAACCATTCAATGACTCTATGTTCATAAGCCATCTATTTCTACTTCACCCTTCACAGTGTATAGCTAAGCACCAGAAACAGTTATCTGATCGCAGTGGAAAACAGCCACTTGCAAAACATGAAGACAGGTTACAGAATAAAAAAATGGGTAAAAAAGAAAACTGTTTTAACTGGATGAAACATTTGTATTTCAGTGTTTGCAGTCACCATCACCCAACAAACACTGCATTCAAAAATTCACCTCATGTAAACACGCAGGAACAGCAAATAAGAGATAAGAACTTGCTTGCTGAACAACAGTTGCACATAATTTTTGCAGCATCTAGTAATCTCCAGGGCTGATATTCCCCAAAATCTTATGTTCATGTACATATAAAGAGACATGTATTTTTCCTTCTCCCAGAATGTTACGGTATTAGGCCAGAAAATTCAAATTGCTAAATCTCATAACTATTGAAGAAATAATTATGTGCTTTGGAGAGTGTGTTCCCAATTTAGAAAAATTTTAAATTCCATTTAAGATTACAAGATAACATAAGCTCTGTAAAGATGCAATATTAGAAACATACTGTCCAAGCTGTAGAGAAGCTCCATTATGACAGGTTCAACTTACACTGAAAAAATAGGAAGCATGAATTTAAATTGAATGAAATCTAATACATGAGCTGAAATCTTATGAATCAATGCAAAACATACAGCAACTTTTCTATCAAAGCACACCAGAAAAATAGCACCTATAAGATGTTGTGGCTGGTTGCCTTGCGCATGGTTCAGGGACAAACGGAGAACTCCAACCTTCAATTCAATCAGTTCTTCAGTGATAATGGCAGATTTAGCCAAAACATATGGTGGAATTTTGCCTCCAAAGATTTCCAGAACACAAGCGATCACTGGCAACAGATGAGGAAGTACAATAGGACTGCTCAATTTACATTGAAAAAGCTGAAGTAATAAACCATGCTTACAGACTCACCATTCTTGTGATCAATGGAAAATCCCTCAGAGGAAGAAAGGATTTTGTAGGAAATCACTCCATTTTGCTCTGAATCCCTATCCACAGCAGAGACTGTCAGAACAGTGGCATCCATAGAAATGAGCTCTGGCAAGCTCACCTGACATATAAAGCAAAATTACAGTTTTGACAGAATTTAATAAAAGATTTTGAACATTAAAAAAAAAAAAGTGTTTTCCTTCCCTTGAATCTCATTAGGAAAAAAGAAAAAAAAAAAAAAAAAAAAAAGTGTTTTCCTTCCCTTGAATCTCAATAAAAAAAAAAAAAAAAAGTGTTTTCCTTCCCTTGAATCTCAATAAAAAAAAAAAAAAAAAGTGTTTTACTTCCCTTGAATCTCATTAGGAAAAAAGAAAAAAAAAAAAAAAAAAAAAAAACAAGCCCAAACACAATTCCCAGGTTTGGAAAAAATTCACCTATCCGTTTTCTTCTTGGACAAAACTTTAAAGAGTTGAGATATTGAAAATGATGCATACAATACAGCCAAATCTTATAGTAAACTTTAACCAGTAGTAAAATCCATCTAGTTCTAGTTCATTATGACAATGAGTTCAGAGAATCACTGAATCTCTTTTTTCAAGAGTAGGCTAATGGAAGGAATACCTACAATAGACTGGAACTAAAACTGGCTGTACTCCCTGCTTGTAGAATCACATTGATTGTTGTACATAGAATACAGTCTGCAGTCATCATCTCTAGTACATAACTGACCATCACAAATACCAACATGCATACCCTGAAAATTCCAGCAGATAAAAGCACTTAATCATCACTGGATTGTTCCTAGAATTTACTTTTTCAAAATACTCCTTTTTTCTTCATATAATCTAGAAAAATCAGTAAAATCCTTTCCCTTCTTAAGAGTTTCCATTATTTGAAATCCAGATACTGTACTTTTGTGTTCAAAGTTTCCTTCCATCTTATAAATCCAGTTTCAAATGAACAGTATGATACAGCAGCTACCTTTGTCATAATTTCAAGTGTTAGTCTAAATCATTTTAACAGAGAGAGTATATGTATATAACAGCCATAAACATATATGAAAAGTATAAATATGAATTTATATTTATACTTATTATATTAATATTATATTATTATATATTAATATTTCTTATACTTAATATATATATTAAAACACTTGAAAGGACAATAAAAGGGTAAAAATAACAGGATGATGAATAGGGAATTATATGTACCATATAATTGCTTACCCTCCAAGCAACACGTCAAAACATAAGGATTGTGGGGAGAGAAGCTCAGCTGTTTATGTTAGCACGGTCGATAGAGCTGCACTGTTTTGCATCAGTTAATAACCCTGCCTGTAATGTCTGCTCTGATCTACAGAAAAATTCCTAGCACTTGCACAAGCACATACTTGTCTAAACTATTCTCCAAAATCAGACACAGATGGGGGTGAGGAAAACTTAAGGCAAAGTCTAAAAATCACTTGAGCATGAATAGTGTTTCATTTTGTTTTTTCCCAGAACTTAGACTTATGAGTTTAAGTGGGCAATTTACACAAATCCTGACAACACAGGCACCTCAAAGTTTCACAGGTGCCTACAGTCTGCCCCATACTTAGATAAGTGACTAAACTGCTGTGCCTGCACATGCTCAGAGGTTGAAATTTCTTTACTAAGACAAATGTTTAGACTTATTTCTTGACTAAATCTGAGATTTATAAATGAAGCACTACTAAATCCACCACTTCTGTGCTGCCTCATATTTTTGGCTCTGAGCACATCTACCACACACAGAAAACATCAAGTCAAGCTAACAGCTCAGCTCACACAATTGCAGAACTGCTGAGGCTGGCAGGCACCTCTGCAGAGCATCTTATCCAATCCTTACTCAGAGCAGGATCACTAGAGCAGGGTGCCCATGACTATGTACAGTTGAGTTTTGAATACCTCCAGGGATGGAGAATCCATAAATGCTCTGGGCAACCTGTACCAGTGCTTAGTCACTGTCAGAGCTCAAAGGAAACATAAAAGTTTCCCCAGATGTTTGAATGGAATACCCTGTATGTCAGTTTGTGTTCACTGCCTCTTTCCTGTGTGGTGTTCAGTGACAGGACGAGTCTGGCTCTGTCGTCTTTATTCCCCCCACTAATATTTACACACATTGGTAAGATCATCCTTAATCTTTCTATTTTCTAGGCTGAATTATCCATGTTCTAGACTCTCTTGGGCCTGATCCCAAGCCGCACAGCTTGTCCTAAGGAAACAACTCTTCTGGCAGCCTCACCTTTCCTATGAAGCCTAACCTCACCTGGAGCTCCAGATTTTGTCTTTCTGTCTGTCTCCCATCTCTAACCATAATTCCAAGCTGTTACATGTGCTGAGACTTAGCTCAGGCCCCACAGCCTTACAGCTGATGAAGACAGGGCAAAAACCTCTTAGCAGCCTACCCTTCAGAGCTTTGTAGGATATCATGCTTGCTTTGGCAGCACCTATGCTAAAACTGGAGTGACACAGATTAGCATGGTTCCTGTGCAAGGACAACCAAATTCATGACGCATTTCATGTATTTTATATTTTTAGGGATCTGGGGATGCTGGTTGACAGCAGGCTCCATATGAGTCAGCACTGTGCCCTGGCAGCTAAGACAGCAAACTGCACCCTGGGGTGCATCAAACACAGTATAACTAGCCAGTCAACAGACATGATTATCCCACTCTATTCGGCATTGGTGTTGCCTCACGTTAAATACCGTGTGCAGTTCTGGGCACCACAGTATAAGGATGTGAAGCTGGTGAAAGATCTGGAAGGCATGTCCTATGAGCAGCAGCTAAGGACTTTGGGCTTTTCTAGTTTGGCAACAAGGAGGGTAAGAGGTGACCCCATCACTCTCTACAGCTTCTTGAGAAAGGCACATGGAGAGGGAGGTGCTTAATCTCTTTTGCCTGGGATCCATTGACAGGACAGGTGGGGATGGTTGAAAGCTGCACTAGGAGAAGCTGAAGCTGAACATTAGGAAGTGTTTCTTTACCAAGAGGGTGGTGAAGCACTGGTATAGGCTTCCTAGAAAGGTGGTCAATGCCCCAAGCCTGTCAGTGTTTAAAAGGTATTTGGACAATGACATTAACAACATGCTTTAATTTTTTGTCATCCTTGAATTGGTCAGGCAGTTGGACTAGATGATCGCTGTAGATTCCAACTAAATATTCTATTCAATTCTATTCTACTCTATCTTATTCCTATTCTAGTCATGCTGCAATTCCCTTAGTTGTCTTAGTGGCCTATAGTTGGCCATGTCACTAAACCAGATTTGTTTCAAAACACTGTTGGACAACTTGAATTCTACAACAGTCTAGCATTTCAAATGCTTGTCCAGAAGTCTAAAAGCTGAGCCCTGTACACTTCTCAGTCTAATAGGGAATGTTGGGGAGGTCAAAACTCATATGCCTCACTCTCTGGATGAGTGCCATTGTGATTAGGCAGGGTTACATAGTACAAACTATATCTGCACAATCTACCACAAGGGGTACACCTCTTGCTACACCTCTGTGAAGCTGCCTAACTGAAATGGCAGAAATTCATGCCATAGTAATTGGGCCAGAATAACTGTACCAACTTGTTTACCACTGCCTCAGAAGAAGGAGTTCTGAGTACTGGACCCTGTTCCCCAAACTGGTTTAAATTGTCTCTAGCAACTTCTAGTAACGAATGAGTGGTGATGGCATTCACACCACTTTTCTTCTGAAGTCAGAAACCACAAACATGAAAACTGAACAATTCCCTCAGTCCTTTTAGCAGAATTCCCAGGAAGGGGCTGGAGTTTCTCAGAAGAGCTCTGCTCTGTTTCTGCTCAGTAATAGTTTGCAGATACCTTTCTTCTCAGTGTTCAAATGCATTTATAAGACAAACATAAACATAAGCACTCCTACTATTTATCGTCATATAAAGACAGACATCACATATTTGTTGTCCGTTTGTCATGTTCCCACCTGATATGAATCCTGAGTGAACACTGGTGGGTTATCATTGACGTCCAAAACAAGGATGGTAAGTTCTGCTTCTGTTTGATGTACAGAATCTGAAACTATAATTCTCAGCTTATACACAGCAGTTTCTTCAAAATCTAATGGTTCCACCACTGTGATTACACCAGTGTGTTGATCCATGGCAAATTTCATTCCAGGACTATTATCATAAATAAAACCAAACTGAAGTGCTGGCCTTGAGTCCACATCATTTGCTGACACCCGAGTCACTATAAAACCAGGTAGGGCATCTGAAATAATAATTTTTAGAGTAAGTCATAGCTAAAAGATGATGTTACAGTTTCTGAAGATTTCGCCAATTTTGTAATATTGAATCTTAGATATATGTAATCTTTCTGTATTAGCTTTTGGTGTATTTTGACTTTGTGTTTTAGAGTAACAGCAATATTCAGAAATGCTATGGAAACAGCAGTGGATTTCTTCAAATACTTTATCTCGATTTTAATTCAGGTCTTCTTCAGACTTTTGCAGATCCAGTGCAGCCATAACCAGCAATAGGCACTTGCATGATCTTCCACAAACATTTAGCTTATGTTAATTTATTGAACAGTGTTACAAACTTCCACAAGAATATTTAACTGGAGCCTCAGAGTCTCCCGGCCTGTGTAGAACCAGTGAATGCAATTCTTGAGCTTTTCCAAAGGAGAAAGCTGCCAGAGAGAAATGAGACCTCCAGCAAACCTATTGTGGCACAAAAATTTTAGGAGCTCAAGGTATTGTCTTGGCTGAGAAACAGACAGTTTTTGTCATGTGCCAAATTGACAGTACCAGGGATTGCAAACTGAACCTATCAGTGATCATCTAAGAAACCCTGTAGCTAACAGAAACTGAACCATTTCTCATTTACATGCCTAGGGCATTAAGCCTAAAACATGCTGTGCAATATCCTACAGTGAGTATTCTTAAACAGAATACAAAAACTCGAAAAAGTCACCAATGGTTTAGTTGCTGTGCATCCATGACTTCCATACTTGTCATTACCATTGGGAGCTGACTTCAGGAAAAGCAAAAAAATATCAATAGAAAGATAGTCTTTTGTTAGCAGAAGTACTGGAATTTCAGCACCTAAATCTTTACAGAATTTCTGTGGTGTATCTTAATGCATCACACGTATAATGCCTGTATTTAAAAATACTGGGCTTAAGACTCAAGGTCTGCAAATATTGAGCTACTGTCACACAACATACCAGATGTATGAGATGGGAACTCAGGAGGTGCTGGGTCCCCTTCTTTATGATCATCAACTGGATCAAGCTATAGAACATATTAATACTCCATTCAAATTTACAGAAATTATTTCTTTCATGACAATGAAGTCCAAAATGTCTAATTTCTGGCAATGCTGGGTTTAACACCAAGTATTTTTTTTTGGCAAAAAGCAGAAACTGAAGACATCTGGAGAATATGACACAGGAGTCCAAAACGAACAGATTACAGACGTATTTTTGCAGTTTGTTTCCCTCTTTCTGAATTGCCTATGGTTTTGTTCCAAACAATTCTTAAACACAATGTCTGAAGATTAAGAATAAGCCTCTGAGAACAAAAGCAGATAGATATTTTGGTATTAGTATGATCCATTATGCTTTTTAATATAGTTGCTCGGTTACACCAATCACCAAAAGCACTATCACCTGAGAAACCCCAGTCCTAACAGAACTTAGCTGTACTATCAAACTTACCTTCTGGGACCTCCACTTCACTTAGTGGCTGGAAAACTGGAGCATTGTCATTAACATCCAACACTTGTATCTGTACAATAGTTGTAGCAGAAAGTCTGGGGTTCCCTTTATCAGCAGCTTGTACAACCAACCTACAATTATAGGAAGCAGTAATTTTCACTACTGGTCAGAAATCACTGAATTATCCACTGATGTTATAAGCAGGGGAAAATTTACAAACTAAAAGGTTAGCCCTTTCTGCCTCCCACTGCAACTCTTCAATTTCATCTTTCTGTGACGTTGACTGTCTGGAGTTTTATTTTTTTGTCTTGCAGGAAAAATGTCCAGGAGATTATAGATGGGAAGACCATGACAAAATAATACAAAAAAGAGAAAGTATTAATTTGGATTCGTTTCACCCAATTTCATACCAAATGAAATAAAACAAGCTATCAAGACACTTTCAAATAAGACATGTTTCTCCAGATGGTAATTCAGAGCAGGAATTATACTTAACTACTAAATTGTCCTCTGGGGGAACGTGACTGTCCTTATTGCTTATAAAGGGACAACAGGAATGTGAAAATTGGGTAAGATAAAAACATACAAAGTAATACTCAGCCAAAACGTCTGCAGAGATACAGAATACTCCCCCTTTTAAATTACAGATATAAGTGATAAAGTGAAAAAACAGGACACATACACCATTTGACAATTGCAAAGTTCTCACTGATTTTAGTGGGACCACAATCTCACCGTCAGATTGAGAGAGTTTGCCTATACACTTCCATTTTACACCTGCATAAGGATGGGTTGTAGACACTCTTAACAACCTTGAAATTTACACAAACAGTGGAGCAAAAAAAAATGGTTAGTAATGACTTAGAAATTTAGGTAAAAGGATGCTTACTCTTTGTGGGAACTATCCTCTGAACAGCAAAGAGCAAATGTTTATTGTAAGCAGGAATTTGTTGGAAGACCACTCTTCAGTATTAAAAATTACCCAAAAGGAAATTAAAAATTAAATCTATCTCAACAGGTTCAATATGTGGGCTAAACAAACCCCTAAACCAACCACCTAGCTATGCAAAAGGATATCAAGTCAGAGCTTGGCATCATAAGTAAGTATTTTGTATACTAGAAAATGCTTGTATGTTGCATGACATTTTCTGTGTCTCTGCAAATACTCTGTATGCTTTGTATCTCCCTCTCTCTTCTAATTCAGTTTCTGTTTAAAGTGACAAATAGATGTTACTTCCTACATGTTCACAGGACAATATGGAATACCAAGGCGGTTACTTAAGTGGATTGCAGCACTTCCATTCCTGAATCACACTAGCTGTGGTTTGGTGTTTCCTCATGGTTTCTGATGCCAACTGAACACATAACTCAAATTTCAGGCTAGTATTCAAACAATGACCATGCATAATTCCATATAGAAAGTGTATTTTTTGTAGAATGAATATTGGCAATGTATACATATGGAAATATTTTACTTTAAAAAACCACTTCTTAAGGTTTTGGGAAAAAACCCTCATAAAAACATCTTAGCCAAGGCATTAAAATTAAGGTTCTGTCAACACTTTCCTTACAACTCCTATATAAGGGACTTAGAACTTACGGAGATGAAAATGTTCAATTTAGATAAAATAAACAACTCCTTGCAAGTTTGAAACATTTTTGTTTTGTAACATTTTGAAATTAAACAGGAAAACGGTTTTGAAAGTTTCTGTTGCTGTTCACGTTTCACCTAAAAATGTACAGATTAATAACATATGAATAAAGAGAAAGAATAAGAAGTTTAGAATTCCATGAGCAAACTGGCAATTTAAAAGGCTAGAATTCCAACCTAAACGCTGAAATACATCAGGCACTCAGTTAAAGACAGATAAGAGAGTTGTTATGCTTACGTGTCCAGTGTTTCACCAACGGTAAACATCCTTCCTTTGAAGGATTTATTGCAGGCATTCTTTTAAAGTACTGGTTACAAATAAAATTTATTACACTATTTAAATGGCTAAAAATCAGAATGGATGCTTTTGAGTCAGTGAAAAACTGAAGAAATAAACTCCAAATGAAGTGTTCTGTATATTAAGTTAAAACAAAGTATTTCCTTTAGGACACTATTGTCAAATTGCACTGATATTTTTTTTAAAAAAACCAACATATTCTGGTTGAGCTTTTTGATGTGGTTTCAGAAAAGTTATTCTGGTTCCTGAGAATTCTGATTGAATGTTTAAAAATTTGTGGGTCCAGAGGATAGGAAAGCTTGTGAATACTAACTGATGCCACAACCACATGGAAATTAAAAAAAAAAAGAAGGTAATTTCTACAGATACATACACAGAAATCTACTTTTTATATAAATTGCAGCAGACAAAAATATGAGTATGAATTCACATACTCATATTTTCTCTTCAAGGCATGATTTATTTGCTTCCTGATTCCAGTTATGGCATAACCTGTATAGAAAAAATTGGCCTGTCCACTTGATCATATTTACTCAGAGTTTCTTGGAAACAGGAAAACCCCTAATATTTAGTACAAGACAGCTTCTAGATGGAAAGAGCTTTCAGAAGCATCTTTATCAGATTATGGAGAAGAAAGTTGGAATGATATTCTAATTAAAGAACAGAACACGTATGTCTATTTCTTGCATTTGGTTTAAGTGTTTTCCCTGTGTCTTTATGTATTTGACAGGGAATAGCTGTACAATTCTTAATCAACTAAAATCCAGGAACTGTGATCAGTCTTATAGTGAATCATCATACTCATTTATACCAGTAAGTGTTCTCACTGATTAAACAAGACTTGATTTCTTCCCCAAAATTTAAGAAGTATGTAAGAATTCATCATACAAATGAGCAGCTTTAGTGCTGTTCTCAATGCTGTCTGTCTTGCATGCAGGATTTGTGGGCAACAGATATTAACAGAAAACTATAAAATATGTAACACGAGCAATCTCAAAGTGAACAAAAAAATAATATATAAGAATCTTGCATACAAACCTGTAAGATGGAATATTTTCATGATCTAGGACTGTATTAGTTGCTAAAATCCCTCGTGCTGAATCAATTAGAAATGCTGCATTTTCATTACCAGATACAATTGAGTATTCAGTTTCTCCATTCAGCCCACTGTCAAGGTCAGTTGCAAATACCTGTTTGGGAGCAAAAATGAGACTTAATTCAAAATGGCAGAATGCAATTTCAGAAAGAAACCCCCTTTACTAAAGTCATGCATTTCTGGTTACTTTTGGCTGCACAGGTTTAAGCAAATAATCATACTGGTCCCCAACATGACTGTCATGTGAGGTCACAAAATTCTGCTCATGACAGGAAGCATACAAATTCTTTCCCTGAGTAATCTGAAATTAAACTACATAAAGCACTAGGGTTGAAAATAATAATTGGAAACTGCTTTTATTACTAACAAGCCCTTGAAGTATTAATGCTACACTAATAGAAAAAGGATAAAATAATTACATGAAGTTTTCAGATAACTGTCATGAAATAGTTCATTAATTACTTTTTAAAATACAAACCAGAAAATGCAAAAAGGCAAACTATAAAACCAGCAGAATAAGTAACATTCAGCAACAGTGAACAGGTTTCTCAAAGACGACTCTGGCTCTTTGAAGAGCCGTCTTTGCATTTTTCTGGTTGCTGAACAAGCATTATAATCAGTACAGGATCCAAACCATAGCAGAGGCAACAGGACAGATTGAATAAAGGAAATAGAATGGATTCTGTCATAAAATTTTGACTACACATCTGTGTTGACTGCTTTTTTATTTTTCTCCATTCCTGGACATATGTTTCTCTGAATACAATGTCCATCAGTTTCTAATCACTCTGCCCTGGAGGCATTTGTAGCTTTCCATTTATTTATTCTCTAGAGGAGGAATATCTTTAGTACCTAACATGACCCTCACTGTGACCTGACTTGCAATGCAAGAACATGAACTGAGGAAATAATGTGTTCTTCTAGTCCAAGTGATGTCTTCTTTTGCTCTAACATGGCCAGCTGGAAACACTTTTGGAGAATAGATCCATTCAGAGGAAGAAATGTTTACACATTTAAATTGAGACAAGCTGCTCTTTAGGCATCAAGTTTTAAATTGAACACTTGGGCTGACTCTACTATTCTGATGAGTTGAAACTATTCTTTTTATTGCTATAGCCCTTTCAATAGATGCCTTAATGCAAGACCCAGCCTTATATTATAACCAGAACCACAGCTTTGAATGGTGTTTTTCAACTACTTGAAGAGAGAAACAGAAAATTAAAAACAAAGAAAACCCAACCCAACAACAACAAAAAAAAAAGAATTTCAAGTCCAGTTGCACAACTGTTAAGAAGATAAAGAATTCTATAAAGAATTATCTTTCAACTTAAAGAAATCTGAAATATGGTCTAGAAAAAAAAATCGTTTAATATTTTAGATATTTAAAGTAGTAGCAACACCAAGAACCCCACTTTCAGTTTTTAAGAGACAGTGGTCCAGAACTGACTTATCAGGATTGTAATCATGAACAGATCAACCAAACTTCTCTGTAACTATAGCACTGGGCTTGGGAGGGTGCATTTCCACTTACCTGTATAATGTCTGTTTTAGGACTTTGGCCTTCCCATACTGATGCTCTGTAATTGTTTTGCTCAAATTTAGGTACATTGTCATTCACATCTTGTATCAAAACTGTCACTCCACAGAGTGCTGAGTTTAAGCTATTTTCAGCCAAAACTGACAAATGTATTTTATTCTTAATTTCATAATCAAGAAACTTTGGCTCTTTTACTGTGATTGCACCTGGTTTATTAAAACAAAAAGTAGAATAAAAAAGGGAGATGTGACATATGTATTCAGGAAAAACCATGCACAAATGCAGTTATGAAGTCCCTAAGATATATGGTCTCCTTTACTGAACACATGACCACCAAATTCCAGCAAGCTCCCTTCCCACCATGTTCTTCTTCTACCTAACATCACTCCCACATGCTAATTACTGTACAAGTCTTGGATAGTGGATTTTTTGCTGAACAACTACCACATTGGCAATTTCCTAAAACAAAGCTGATTTACTTGTAGAGGAATAGACAGGAAGAAAGTGGCTGCATGATGTGTGCTTCTTGACATGTGACAGTGAGCCAGCTATGCCTCTTGAGTGATTCTTGGCCTTCATCTGAGAGTGGCTACATCCAGCTCCCCATCTATATCCAAACTGGGCAACAGCTGTATCAACTTCTGCAATGTCCTTGAAAATCCATGGTCACTATTTTGATGTTCTAGGTAATACAGTAATACACTCAAAATTCATCGTGACATCTAAACATTAAACAGTTATTTGCATGCTAATTTCATTAGAATTGAAATTCAGGTTTGCATAGATTTTTCAACAATAATGACATAAATATCTATATCCCAAGTTTTAATAGCAGAAGAACTCATCTACTGTGGCTCTCCAAGCTAGTGTTTTTCAGTTTTAATTTTCTATGATAAGCACCAAGCATTGGCTGTTGCTTACAGATCTGTCCAGTGTTCAAGAACTGCGTCTTGGAAGATAAAGATTTCAAAGCTCTCAGGTTATCTCTCCTAAGTACAACACTTAAAAATTACTGTATTCTATATACAGAAACATAGTAAAATAGACAGTGACAGAAGCAATACACTTCAAGATGACAGAGAGTAACTGGCAGACTATAGTGTAGAGTGGAGCATAAAACCAAGTTTGAGGTACACCAAGTAGGAGGAACAAGTGGAAGAACCAGAGTTGCTCATTCTAGAGAAGTGCCCATAAAAAAGAAACAGGGTAGCAGTCTCCAAATATCTAAAGAATAGGGGTTTTTTTTTGTCTTTGCTATGTCAAGAAGTATTAAGTTTAAATCATTTCAACAAGTATTCAGATAAGTATGAATAAAAACTTTCCAATTGCTAAGACAGACTACTGAGGGGCTTTACAGAATTTGTCTTTGGATCACTTCCTACTATACTTTATATGATTCTACAATATAATGAATCCTCCTAGAATGGGAGAAAATCTCCAATGTGCAATTAATTAAAATCAGTGCTTATAAAGACAAGTAGAGCAAATCTTTGGGTATTAAAAATACCTAACACAGAAACGGCATCAGTCTAGCCCAAAGTATGTCTCCTGTAGAAACAGTGGCTAGAGCTATTGGTGTCATAATTAATGGTGAGGGTAAGAACTGCTTTTAAAATGTCCTGAAAGGCTGCACTTCAATTAACATTTTCTAAAAAACAAAAGAAAGAAACCAGAGGAAACCACAATGGCTCAGATTTCTCAAAAAAAAAAAGACTTATGACATTCACTGCTATAGAAATTCTACTATTGTTTGTGAAGAGAGTGCTTCTGAGACTCAGATACATCATGTAACCACTTTTCAGCCTGGCTTGGTAAGAAAAAGGAAAGTCCCATTTGAAATCACTTTCTTGAGGATAAACTTATCTCAGTTTTTTAAGATTAATCTTAAAGCACATCTTTTATTTCAATGAAAGAAAGACTTTGAGATCAAGTGTATGCACTTTAAGTGCCCTTCATCTAAACAAACCAAACCATTTTAAGTGTTCATCAGCATTAAACAGCTAGGTTTACAGGGGTAAAGCCGCTTGATACCTGCAGACACCAGAATAATCAGAGACTGAAGCCTCCAGGAAACCAGGGAGAAAGCCAGTTGTTAAAAGTACAAACAATTTACGCTATTTCTCAGAAAAACTGTTTACACTGTCCATGCAATCTCAGAAAGACTACAGCTATTCAGAAGGTAAATTCTTTTGCTGCAGATGTTTAGGAGCTGAGAGGCAAGCAGAGTAGCTATGCTCTCTTACATGTCTACGTAAAAGCATGTAAATGCACATGGGGAATCTGCTGCAGAACGCAAATAAAATTGCCAAAAAAGCACAAAATTGACTGTCAGACTTGTCAAGATTTGCCTGAAACAAAGAGCATTAAACTCAACATGGGTCTAATGCTTCTTACATTAAGAGTGTTTTGAAGGATTATGTTTTTTGAGTTTTAGGGCAGCTTGATGATGAGAAACATTATCACAAACCGGTAGTTTAGCAACTCCCAACACCTGGTGATCAGAACTGAGTGTTTTACACAGGTATAATTTGTTCAACTTCTTTCCACATCAAGTTTACACTGCTGCAGGTCTCTCCTGCAGTAAAACATTCCTGGTTTTACTAATGATTTGTTCACTGTAACAGGAGAGTGATTCTCTTAAGGCATGTACCCCCTGCTGTTGTGGTAGGAGCATGCTTTATTTTAGAGACTAAGCTACACACAGACACCTGAAGAAAAATATATATTTTATAAAAATTTACCTGTAATAGGGTGTATGGAAAATATGCTTTCCTTGTCACTGAAGATGCTGTATTTTATGCTTTCTCCTGTAACTTTGCGTTCATATGCTTCTATGGTTAGAAGTGATGCACCTATGAAAGCAATGCAATATTTTCATCATGTCCACTTTAGAAGGCTTTGTTCTAATTTTGTATGACTGTAATTAATAGCAGGTACACGGCCAAACATCTGCGTATTAGGTGAGATGCTTCTTCATGAATTAAAATAGTAGACAATAATAACAACTCTTCTATGAGTTTCACTGCATTACAACTTCATAGACAAGGCACTGCCTATCCTTCCTTGCCCAGTAAATTACTCATCTGATCAGAATTTCATCACCTGTCTAAATAAAATGATGAGTTTTAACTTCTCCTAACTGAAAAGATTTTCTAATTTTTCACACTACATGAATTACCACTTACCTGAGATCCTATGTATTCCTTTTATTCAGGTTATGCCACTTGTGGTCACTTAAATCCCACTTTTTCATTAATTCTTTTAAGAAAACTAGTCCTTTCTTTTCTTTTGTGCAGCATAGGAATGCATGATACCCCTGGATCATCATAAAAAGTTTATTTTCACTCATGTATTTGAATTCTATTGGGATTTCTAAACAGTATTATAAATGAAATATTCTTTAATTTTTTAATTAGCCATCTTTTAACAGAGGGAATGAGGAGATGAAACTACATGCATAATTATGTGTCAATCCAAGCAGAATCCAACTTCCATGAAAAGAGCAATAATTTAACACAGACTACAAGAGACATGAAATAAAAATCCTGTTTGAAATGGGATTAGAGGAAAAATGGGGAACCGAATACATTATCTTATTTTAACAAAAATCCATCAAGTTTAAAAACCATTATGAAGATTTCCAAATAATTATTCTTTTCAAGAGAGTTATGAACTTTTTTAACATATATGTCAATTTCTTTTAATGGATTTTAATTATGTAATTTAATTGTAATTGATTCCATACAACTGTGATGGAGCGAGGCTACTGTGCACTCTTCCAAGCAGCATCACAGATAACTAGCTTTTATTACATTACAAAGGGCACGCTGTTCACACTCAGTGTCCTGGATGTCAGAGGTAAGGTCCTATATCTTTAGTGTAAAAATGAGAGGGAGGAAACATTGCTGTTACAACTGTCTATCTGCTACCTTTTTTTTTTAGCATTGTTACTAATTTTTAAACACAGTAAATTTTGTTTTGTGGTTTGTCACTTGCCCCCAAAATCTGACTATCAAAAGCAAAACCTCGCCACTTTTAACCAATGTAATTTCCTGTACTAGTCAATATATTTGTAAGTTATTTATTAAAAAAGCTCTGGAAGTAAAACGACCACACAATAAGTGAAGACTGCACTGTTGCGTTTTGGTTTTTTTTGTTTTTTTTTTTTTTTTTTTAGGAACTTAAATAGGGAGTTGTAGGATGAATTTTCATTGCCAAGGAGCTTTGATGTACTACAAGAGCCTGCCAGCACAATAGTTCATAGCATCCTCAAAGATAAGAAAAAAGTTAAACTTTTGAAAAACATCACTATTTATCATCTAATGTTTTCAACAGTATTTCTGTTTGTTTGCTTGCATGTTTAAGAACAAAAACTACCAGAAGTAAAGGAAGCAGTATCATTTCTTCTTGAATTCCTGTTTTACAGGGTTTAGGTTAATAAACTGTTGCTCTAAGTCTTCAAATCCTAATCCTTTAAGTTTCCTGTTTTTCACATAGTTAAAATTGTTTACAGTTCTTTTTGGCAGAGAACAAACTTCTCTGTTTCTGATACTTTTCACAGAAAACAACTCCTTCAAATAGTGAATTTTATAGCTCATTGCTAAAAAAAATATGACCCAACTGTGAGGTTTGTTGTGTTACCTTCATAACACAAACAGGTTCCATACAGGTAAATAGCAAAAGACAGTACCCATCTGATGAAGCTTGCAATTTCAAATACACATGATTCAAATACTGTTTCAAGTAGAGTCCACAAAATATAACACTTAGCCTGGAGAAAATGAAGAGGAAAGTAGCTTTCTGGCTGCAAAGAAATGGCACAATATGTATGAGATCAACACCGAAGCTAGTGTGAGGAAGGAGGGAGATCAGGGTCATAGAAGAATGCAAACTGGCTTGAAACACTATGCAATTGACTTCTGAATTAGTTAAAAACGTTAAAGGAAGTGAAGAGTGATTTACAACATTTATATTCAGGTTTTTTGGTTGTTTTCTTTTTTCAGTTCAATTACAGACAACCTAACTGCATTTGAAAGTAGTTCAAACTGCCTCACACCATCCTTTGCATTATACCTGCATACTTGAAACTGAGGCATGGCAGCACAGACAGTATTTGTCTACCTGGCCAAGTACTGGCTATAGCGTTAGGCCATAACACATACACTGGAACTGAGCTAATGTATCACTATATCACTGTTTTCCTTCTCCCTTCAGTACCAATTATGGTATTCTCTTTTCTCCTCCTTTGCCATCTAATCCCCTTTCACCCTTGTTATTATTTCCTGAAAACCCTTAATTGTTTATGAAAGAAAAAGCTAACTGAGCACAAAGAGTAAGAGATTACTTGAAGAGAGGCCATATACTTGATATCTAATAGAAAAAAATAGAAGAGTTAACAAGTTTTACTGGTGAATTTGTCTCTAGTGAAGCACACAACCATTTAAGTAAAGGCTTGGAGAATAATAAAGGTTTCTTACCCTCTGGAGACTGCAGTGACTTGATTATTTATTGACTGGCTTCTAAGCACCTGTTGTAATGCAGTTTATAATATTTAAAGACATTAAATATTAAATAATAAACAAAAAGTAGAAGAATGTGGTTTTCTGAAGGTCAAACTTGGAGGTCAAACACATAAAGAAAAATATGACCACAAGGACCAGTTCCTGAGGCATTCACGCAGTTGACAAGTCCAGACTAAATTAAGACTAAGGACCCTTGGCTCTGGCTTTTGTTGATTATACTATTCCAATTTTTGATTATTTTAGAAATAAACTTTCTACTTTAACTCTATTAGTTAAAGTAGAAAAATAAAATTAGGAGGAAAGGTCACANGCGAGGCAACAGTTCCTGAGGCATACAAGCAGTTGACAAGTCCAGACTAAATTAAGACCAGTTGATGAGTCCAGACTAAATTAAGACTAAGGACCCTTGGCTCTGGCTTTTGTTGATTATACTATTCCAATTTTTGATTATTTTAAAAATAAACTTTCTACTTTAACTCTATTAGTTAAAGTAGAAAAATAAAATTAGGAGGAAAGGTCACATTTATTAATACCAGGTCTACAAATAATCAGTGCACAATGTAAATCTCCCCTGGACTAAATACACTAGTAACATTCATATTTATAGGGGTCCCAGGATCACATATATTCTATAAGCTAACTTCTATGAGAATTTTAATTATAATCACGCTTTTTCCCCTGAAATGTAAAATATTTGATATTTATTTATGCTTATATAAATAAGAAAGTGCTAAAAAAACCAGCCAAACAATTATTGGTATTTAGTAAAATCTCTCATACGCTAAAAAGTATTTTTTTAGAGTATACTCTAAAAAGTATGATCTTCTTAGCAAATAAACTTTTATTAAATATACAAACTAATATTTTGGGATGAATCCCTCTTGTTTACCCTGCAGCTTTGCTCAATTTCCTTTAATCTAAACATTTTAAATCAGGTATTATTTATATTTTCTACAAATTGAATGGGACAACATGTGACTATGGCATTTTGATACCACAGCTCCTTGGGGCATTTTGTAATTCCAGGGTGGATTTTCTAGCCTGAACTCAGATTTTATCTACACTTAGGAAAATTTAGGATCAGATCAGTTTATCTATTGCCATAAAGCCCTGATTTTAATTTTCTTTCTTTAAACCTAATAAAACCTATCTTCCCTTAACTATTTTTACCTTAACTAGAAGGAAATTTTAATGCAGGATTAATGCAGGATTAATCCCATCTCTCCTGAAAAGACTGAAACCCCAGGACCTTGACTTTGCTGGGATGCCTGACAAACTGGTTCTCAGATTATTTTCTGAACATACAAGTTGCTGCAGCAAGGGAGAGACAAAATTGAGAGCCTGGAGCTCACCTATGGAGCACCCTGGTTTCTCTGCTTACCAGACATCTAGGATGGAGGGCCCCATACATCACCACAATTGACTCTCAATGGATTTTATCAGTGAAAAGACAGAAAATGACAGATTTAACATAAATTGCTGTGGCATCCAAACTGTAGCTTCTGGAAGCAGCAGCTCCCCCAGGACAGAATCTTATTTGCAAAGTGACACAAAATTAAACACTGCGCAGTGCTGACTCTAGCAAAACCGGGCTTTGAGGCCTTGGGTTGTTGGTGATTTACACTCGCAAAAAAAAAAAACAAAACCACAGTTTTATGGTGTCCAAAAGTACCTGTAAATTGNAATTAAACACTGCGCAGTGCTGACTCTAGCAAAAACCGGGCTTGGGGCCTTGGGGTGGTTGGTGATTTACCCTCGAAAAAAAAAAAACAACACCACAGTTTTATGGTGTCCAAAAGTACCTGTAAATTGTGGTCAGATTAATGGAACAAAAGCAATTTTTTTTTTTTTTTTTAAATTGCAGGACAAATGTGTTAAGGGATTTTCTTTTAATTTTGTTTTTGCATTTGTAATAGAAGCAATAAAAAAGCACACTAAAGAATTTATCCTGCAGGCTCCCTACTCAGAGGGTTCAGTATAGAGTGAAAGGGAAATAAATACTCCTCTGCCTAAGAAGACCTGAACCTACACCTTTCATATTTCAGTAGAGTGTTTTAACCACCCGTGTACTGCATGCTCTACTCTTTTCTATTGGAAGCCTTTTGCTTTTTCCAAAATCCCACATTTTCTGACAAGCAGGGAAAGAACTAGAAGAATTCTCACCACAGGCTCACCACAACTTTTTCAAGATAGCCTGAACCCAAAATATTTCATCTATGGTAAAAAACAACAAAAAACAAACAAACAAACAAACAAAAAAGTCAAAAAAATAATCAAAACCCACCTTATTGCCTACTTTTGATGTGTTAATTGAAACATCAATAATACAGCATTATCTTGACCTTAAAGTACACTGATGAAAATTACGCTTTTAGTCCCAGAGAGGCACAGAGGAAGAAATAGCTGAGTAACCACAGCAGTAATTACTGCAACAGCGGTCTTTACCTTTCATCCTTTTTTCTGTTTATAGTTATCCAAGAATATTGATTGTTGTTTCAAATTTATTAAC
Organism: Agapornis roseicollis; assembly: GCA_002631895.1. Taxonomy (NCBI): domain Eukaryota; kingdom Metazoa; phylum Chordata; class Aves; order Psittaciformes; family Psittacidae; genus Agapornis; species Agapornis roseicollis. Next base: position 141,162 of record NDXB01001929.1, read on the forward strand.
ATACTTCTTTTTTTCTGGTTTCTAATCAAATATGTAGGTTATTAGTCAAGATCTAAGAATTCACTGTCTCACAATACTCAGGACATAGAGGAACATTGCTTTTGTTTTACTGAGGGAAATTTGAACTATAAAGAGCATAAATGACTTGTTCAAAGTCAGCCTTATGAGGCAGTGTTTGAACCAAGAATGCAGTGCAGGTCAGATCTCAAAATACTTCTGGTCAATTGTACAGTGGGATTTGTGTTCAGAAAAATGTGAAAGGTGCTCCTTTTTGCCCTTTATTAGGATGAAGCAGGAAAAGGTACTTACCATATATAACTGGCAGGAGATATAACTACTAATAGTCTCAGAATGATAAAAAGTAGGGCAGTAATTCTTGATACTATATGGAGCAAAAATAAGTCTGTAAGCATCTTGTGATTGAAGCTGGTTTGTCTATAGCTAGCTTTCAACAGTGCAGACTCTACTTAAAGGTACACTGTAAAAGCCTGTCCAAGTGACAATGTACTACAGCCTCCAAATTCCTCTCCCCTTCACCCCTCATACCCCTCACCCTCCTACTTTTGGAAAGTCCAGATTTTCAGTAAGGTTTTACAGTATCTCTGCAAGCTACTACCATTCATGACGGGTTTTGCAAAACCAAGAAATATCATGTTGCAACTGGTACACATCACTCATGTCACCTGAACTTGTGTGCATTGAAAAGTGAAATAACGAGATCACTAAAGCAATTTTACTAAAAGAGTGAACCCACTGATGCTCAGGGCATCCCAGGCTGAGAGGAAACACACCACCTTTAACAAAGGAGCTTCTGTTTATTGTGAGCAGTGCTGCTGTACGCGGGCAGCAAACTCAAGCGCCAAACAACGTCTCCAACTTCTTTTTCATGCTTGTGCACTGGAAAAGGGCAGACAGGTATTTCCTACACCCAAATTAACTTTTCCCTGCTGCTTCACAGGGAAAAGGCTTCCCTATACTATTCATTAGAATTACGATTCCAAAATGAGGGGAGATGGGCAACTTCAAAAACACAAATTGGGATTTGATGCCCACCTGCTGCACTGTTCTCAGGCATGCTTACTTCATACAGGCTACGGCTGAATGAAATCTCCTCCTCTTGTTCTTCTGTAAAGATGATGACCATAGCTGTGGCTGTTCGAGGTGAGATACCTTGATCTGAAGCCATCACTACCAGCTGAGTACTGAAGTCCTTGGAAGCCAAGGGCTCCTGAAGAATAATGTCACCAGTCTTCACATCGATCTGAAATATGGTTTCTGCTATCATCAAACTAAAAACAACAGCTCCATTTGACCCCAGATCCATGTCTTCTGCTCTCACAGTGGCTACTGTCTCATTCACAGAGGTTTCAGCAGGCACAAAGGACCTGATAGGATTCTGCAAAAAAATGGGATCATTGTCATTGACATCATCAATGTGCACCACAACACTGACAGTGGTGCTTCTTGGCAAGTATGTGCTACAGTCACTTGCCACAGCCCTAAATGTATACTGGGATTTGGTCTCCCGGTCCAATGCCTTCGTAGTAACTATAGACCCAGTTACACTGTCAATAGCAAATGCTCCAAAGGTGTCATCAATGAGGGAGTATGTAACTTCACCATTCAGGCCATCATCTTCGTCAGAAGCAGAGAGGTGCAGGATGGTTGAGCCTTCCTCTAGGTCTTCTCTCACGGAGATTTGATACTGGGTCTTTGCAAACAATGGGTTGTGGTCATTTTCATCCAAGACTGTTATATAGAGCTGTGCAGTGGAGCTTCTTGAGGGACTCCCTAGGTCACGGCATTCAATTACAAGAGTGAAGCTGCTGATGTCTTCTCTGTCTAAGCTACGAGTGACAAGCAGTTTTCCTGAAGTGACATTTACTGTGAAGTATTCTCCAACATTTCCACCTTTCAAACACATTAAAAACAAACAGGTCACAAACAATTGCTTTCAAAAAAAGAATACCTTGTGAATATTGCTATGTTAATTGTAATAACATGATGCGATTGCTCACACAGTTGGTGTGTTCATGTGCCTTTCACATTTTTTATTCCTCTTATATAAATTAAAGTCTGCATTTCATTTAAATCAGTGGGTGGCAATGACAGTAAATACAGAATGTCATATCATTTTACAGAGTGGCTATTTTGCCAGATGCGTACCTTTTTATAAGGTGTGCTGCTTTGAGAAAAATCTCCTGCAACTACACTGCTGCATAAAGTGACCTCTCTTCCCAACCTTAGTTACAAATTCCAGAAACCTACAAAGCATTGCTGACAGTTGTAATTACTTGCTCTTTGTTCTCTTCTACAAACCTGTCTCTTGGAAGTGAATAGTTGTGCAAGGTCTTGATTTGGGGGGCATGGGAGAGGGAGGTAAATAGAAATAAAATAAATTACATTTATTGAAATATAAATAAATATAGTAAAGCAGTCAACAGAAAAGTCAGGGTGTTTGGTAACAGTGAATGGCATACCTACTTTATAATATTCAGAAAGACAATTAAGGATCACAAAAGATTGTGAAATTAAACCCAAGAAAACATAAAAGAATTTATAACTGTTTCACCAAAGAAAAATGTGTTGGCTATTACCACAGTAACTATTTGCCTACATTTGAGATACAGCTGAGGGCCACAAACAAAAGCACAGCAAACTTGTATTTGTGCAAAGATATTACAGGAGGCTTTGAACAGCTGTGGAGCTTACGTTGGCACAGTAGACATGGGAAGAGCTTGACGATATGAAACCCAAGTATGACATTACTAATTGCTCAGTGAAAGCGGCTCTCATGAAATAAAGCAGATAAAACTAACAAATAAAATTACTGTACTTATTTGCAAGGGCATATGACATTCAGAAATTCCACAACTATAACAAATGGACAAAATTATGCCCTCATGATTAATGACTCCTTCCAGCATTTCGTAGTTTTTTTGGTTTTCTTTTCTGTACTATTTCAAATCCAGAAAGCAGAGTGAAAGTATGCCTGGCAAGTGCTTATTAACGCTAACAAAGGGGTGAAGAATCTTTTTTTCTTCCACATGAAATAAGCATATGGACAAGATGGCAGCTAGGGAGGCCTGGTAAAATCTAAGTCTTGGATACTGCTGTTTATATACTTCCTGATTTATACTAACAAAAATGATGGATTATAACTTACCAACTATTTTGTATCTCAGAGCTCCATTATTGCCAGCATCCATATCTACAGCCCGCATAACGTAAATGACAGAAGGCTCTTGATTCTCTGGAATGCAAATCTTAGAGGTGGGAAGAAGAAATGTGGGAGAGTGATCATTTTCGTCCAGCACTGTGCAGATAACTGTTACTGTGCTCGAAAGTGATGGGGTTCCACTATCTCGAACCAAAACTAAGATTAATAAAAAGAAAGCAAATTTTATACAGTGGTTGCAGCTTCAGCAAGAAATGTTCCTTAATAATAGCAGAATAGAACAGCTCTTTGTGCTGTGCAAAAAGTGTTCTTCTGTACCTGCAAATCTTACCACTTCCATCTGATTCAGATGGCATGAAAAAGGGTAATACTGATAGTAACACCACACTCATCCTCACTTCTCATTTTAAAGGCACTTGTAGACATTTCACACTGTTACCTTTAATACGGAAAAACTCCTGGGTTTCCCTGTCCAGTGATGCAGTTGTTACAAGTTCTCCACTGTCTGGGTTCATCTTGAAATTCTCATAATCAGTTCCTGGTAAGATTTCATACCGAAGCAGGGAATTCAGTCCTTAAAGGAAGAATGGAAGTCTTAGTAGAACACAGCCACATATTCAGGTCTACAGATTTGTCTCTTTTTTCTTCTCCTCCCTGGGAAATGGGTTATGGGTATGATCATATTTTTAATAAAGTAACTGCTTCTTCATTAGCACACAAGATAAAAAACCCAAAATCTGGTTCTAAATCTTTGTCCAGATGCTGCTTTGTGCCTAGCTTTTCCAGCTACAAAAAGTGACCCCAAAAAACATTTCTAGGCACTCAGGGCATGCCTCCAAACAAGCTGACATATTAACATGACGCAAGAGAGCATTAACTTAGTGAAACCCATACATTTGTCTTCTGTTTTCCCAAGGTAGTTACTTCATTTCTCAACAGGATGTCAACTAGAGTACTGGGCTGCTCTGGTTCTCCACTTAACTTCACTCGAAGCCAATGCAAGTACCTCTATACAGTACAACACTGAATAGTATAAACATTCCAAAAAAACATCCACTTCTTGGCATGACCACCAGTTCTAAGCATTCATTATACTGAGCAGTCAGGTGCCTAAGCCCCATCAGGTCTCACAGGCTAGCCAGCTCACAGCTGTCTTCAACACAAAAGCCAATTTGGTGTGCTATGGGAATGTTCATCTCAGACCTTTTAGGCTGCTCGCACTTGTAGCAGTCTCTGAAATGGTACTGCTTGGGTTTTTAAAGTTGTGCAGGATTTCCAGAAGGGAAGACTTAAATAGTTTCCTTTCCTCCAAGTTTTTCTGAATACCAATTCCATTCAGTTCTTAATCATACCTACCATTTGTACATAGCACAGGGATATTAGCTTTCCTGTCTTTCTCTAGGAAATAGGTTAAAATTGTACAGGCTTTTGAAAACCTTTCTTTCAAATTTGCTTGAATTGAACAAGAAATATGATTCCACATTCTTACCTATTATGGTTATAAAATAATTTCTTTCATATTTCTTCTAGTTTCAACACCCTCCTAAGGAAAGTATAATGTCATCTCCATCACACTTAGAATAATAATTTTAGTGAGCTAAACCCTACATTATACTGGAAGTGCTTGTACTATCGTGCTTTTTATTTTTCTTTCAAATTTTTCTACATTTCATTCAATCATTCTGTGTTTTCCAAACCAACAATCAGTCTTTTAGTAGGGTAGGCACAATTGGCACATCTGGAAAACTACACCACTTCTAGTCATACGAAATGTGCTATTCAGTAAAACACTGCCTGCCTGTTCTTTGCTGCAGTCAAAACCAGGACAATCTGCGCTGGAATTAGTGGAGAAATACCAGCATGAGAGAAGAAACAGAGCCTACAGTTTTTAACATCCCTGATTTCCTTTGTTTGTCTTTGAATAGCTTTGCTAAATAGTTGACAACACTACTCAAAATTTGATTATGAGAATTACTACTGTATGCTGCATTTGCACCTAAATGAAGTCAAGGGAAGGAGATACTCACACAACACACAGCAGAAGGAGAAATAAGATACAGAAATCCTTCCAGCTTTCCAACAGGAAGGAGAAAAATCACAGCAGTAATGACAATCAAGGAGAACGTCTTGAAAGTTTAAGGTTACCAACACACACTCCCTGATCTGCCTATATTGGGTATCATTCAACTATTTTTAGAAACATATTTACAACTCTGCCTGCATTTATCTATTCTTAATTACCAATATGCTACAGATGGGAAAAAAAAAGGACACATAATGTTGTAGAACTGATATTAACTATTAGCCTTTGGCCTGCTGCAACTGAACTGCTTCAACCCAGCGCCTTCACTAGCAGATTTCAAAATGGCCATTATTTACAGACAGTACCAAGAACCATACAGGTGCCATCCAAGTTGACTATTCACACACTGTTGTAATTAAACTTTTAAGGACACAGATATATGACACCTTAATCAGATTTCTCTACGAAGCACTTATTGCCTTCTTTCTCATATTCAGCTGCTAGGAGCGTACACCTAGCAGCAGGAGAAACCTGCACACCCTGCCCAAGAGAGGAGCATGACAACTCTATGCACTCACATGGCACAACAGCTGCCAAGCCTGCACTTGATCCAACCTGTTGGTAAATTATTCAGTAATGCTAGCCACATTTGGGGGACTAAAATTACACACTGAAATGAGAAACAAACAATTCTTACCCTGCATTACAAGCTGGAAGAGGAGCTAAGCCCCTTCCTTGCAGGATCCCTTTCCCTGCAGGCAAAATGGCAGGGTGGATGGACAAGTGCCTGAGCAGCAGCCAGAGAAAAACTTCAGCCCTTTTCCTGTTCCCTTGCCACAGCACCAGCAGTCCCTGTGCTTCCACAGCTTCTCAGAAGCAGCAGCTGTGGTGTTACATTGTGCCAACACCAGTAAAGAAGCAACCAGAGTAAGGTCTCCCCTGTCCCAAATCTAGGCTCAAGTCTCATCTTTATAATACGAATGCTGTTAAGACCATGCTAATCCATGAATTCGAGCAAGACAGAATGTCTAGTGAATGGCAGCATGCCCTGTCCCATAATTCAGTCAGCAGTCCCTTTTAACATTCTGAGACTTTCCTCCTAAGGCTCCAGGCATAACTTCTAAACCACAGAGGTCCACATCAGCTTAAAAGCAGTCCTTGACAGACACTAGTTCAGTCCATTCAGAGCTTCTGCAAAGACATATCTGAAGACAACCCCCTGAACTATCTTTAATATGCTGCAGATGTCTTTGCTTTCCCATGCAATTTTCTCCCCACCATTTACCTGTATTACACAGTGATAGCACAAGGCTGATATTGTCAGTAAAAATGATTCCTCCCTGTGGTCAGCCAAGGAACATATGAAGTAAAAAACCCAGAAAGATCTGTGATAGCAGGAAAGTCATCCACTGAAACTATGCAAACATCACTGGGACAAGAACTGCAATTTAAAGAGCAAATAAAATAAAAAATATGATGTAAAAAAATAAAGACCACCATGAGAGGAGTCATCTCATTCAAAAAACTTCAGTTCCAAAAATGTAAGAAGAGTGAGTAGCATTGTACTTATATGACACCTACATAAACCCTATTTTCTTACCTTACGAGCATCACTTCAACATTTGTTTGGAACTATGCTGTTACATGCACATGACAGGGGCCAAGTCAGCCAAATGTGGAAAAAAAAAAAAAAACCAACCAAAACCAAAAAACACCAAAAAAAAACAAAAAAGGCCAACAGAAGGACTGTGGTTACTGAAAAATGTATTTAGAAAAAGGCAGGAAGGAGCCATCGGCCACAACAGTGCTGCAACNAAAACCAAAAAACACCAAAAAAAACCAAAAAAGGCCAACAGAAGGACTGTGGTTACTGAAAAATGTATTTAGAAAAAGGCAGGAAGGAGCCATCGGCCACAACAGTGCTGCAACCCAGATCATCTACACAGGCAGGCGCACACTGTGCCACCCATTACACTTGGAATGCTCTTCCTCTCCACCCGGCCAAGCCAGCCTTGGGCCCTCCTCCTAGAGGCTCCCCAGATTCCCCTCTGCTGTATTTCCCGTAAGATGTGCAATAAATAAATACAAGGGACAGAGAAAGGAGGGACAGGAAATAAAGAAAATTCCTACTTATTTTCTCTATTATCTTGCAAATTTTTACTTCAAACACACACACACACACACACACATATATATAGCGTGATCCACAAAAGAAAGAAAATACTTGGAAGAGCAAGTTCCAGAGGTAGACTGCAATGCTGCTCAGCTGTCACAAGGATTTTCAGTGACGAGCTACTCCCCTCTCCCATTCCTAATTTCTAAATACTTTACATATTTGTGGGGAAATGTCTCTTCTCTGCAGCACCTCCACTGAGTTCACATCAACCTTTTGTAATCAATACATACTCTACATTAAAATAACAAATGTTACTGAATACAGAAAATTATTTTGCTAACGAGATCTGTTGTTTTACCTATTTCTTGGGTAGCACAACTGTAAACAGTTATAAAGATGTACAGAAAGTGAACACACAGCAAAAAAAAAGAAAGTAATTCGCAGAGCTGAGACCACCTTTGGGCCAGTACTGTAATATTTAATTCTCTTTCCAGATTTTATCTTTCCTGCAAACCACAGACTCCATGTAACTGCTTCATGTTACACCAACTGTATCTGCGTGCATAGTATTACTTAAGATAAGATTCACTCCAGCAAACAGACTACCTGTAACATCATCTGCATTTTAGATATTTCAAAAGAGCAGGTAGTTGTAGAACAGGAGGGGTTGTTTTTTTTTTTTTGCTTTGCAAAGACACTCTCACGTTTAGTCATTACCTGTGATTCAAATAGCGTATGAACCTCCTCTTCTTACTCGTCTATTCTGCATATGCTTGAAAAGCAGTGCATTAACATTATTATGTATGTAAAATCCTACTTGAAATCCAGAGCGGTTCCGCGATCCTGGCACAGCGCATCGAGCTGGAAAGTCTTGGATGACAGTGCCCCTCTCTGGTCAGAACAGATTAGTGCATATTTGTAGAGTCTTACAAAACCAGGGCTCTTGTGTCGCGAACCGTTTTATAGCTACACAAAATGTTCTGATTGAGCGCAACAAAACGTTCAAATATTAACTTTAATTGAGCTGAACATCGCTTGCTGATTTGTAACCAGAGCACGCCGGCTACCTTCGCATGAAATGTATAATACACTGAGTTACTCTGCATCATGTAAGTGTACATTTCACATTTAATTTACCAGCCAGAGCTGAAACTACCCCAGTGTGCAAGTTAGAATACCTCGAAGACCTGAATAAAGGTTGAGGGTATGAACCAAAAGCCATGTTTTGAGACTCAAAACTGATATATACCTTGGTTAAATCACAACAGCTGTATGTGCAAGCGGAACAGGCAGCAAGATTTGATATGTTTACTCTGGTCCACAATGAAATTAATAGCAAAATGACAGAAATTACCTGCATCTCTGTCCACAGCTTCCACCTTTATGACAAACTGCCCTGGATCTTGGTTTTCATGAACTGCAGTCTCGTAAAGTTGCTTCAGAAATATCGGGGTCTCATCATTAACATCAGCAACAATGATGGTTAGAACTTGTGTGGCAGAGAGAGCTGGGCTGCCATCATCAAGAGCCATGACTGTCAGATTGTAGCACTCCTGAGTCTCACGGTCCAGAAGCTGGGCTGTAGTTAAGAGTCCTATTATAAAGAAAGAAGTTATTTATATAGTACTCTGAAGGTATTAAAAAAGTATTCTGATCCAGGTTAGTATCCCAGTTGTTTCAGCACTCACAGCTTCAATGGCAGCATCACTATGCACGCCGTGCCACTGCAGCAAGGCTTCCAGACTTTGAAGTCAATCATTACATGTGATTAGGCTGACAATTTGCCCAGAAATGCTCATTTTGATGTCAAGGAATACTGAGATTCATAGAATATTCAAGTGAAGTTCAGAGATTCCTTTTTATTTAACTTCAGTCTCAACTTCTTAGCTTTAACTTAAATATTTGTCTTCTTTAGCACATAAGTTATGCAATTAGGAGTTCTACAAATCAGCATCAGCTGAACCAGTAAGAACCAGAAAATACTGCAACCATTAGGGTGAGATCTGCATTTGCATGCAGATGGTATAATAGTTGCACAATTCATTCAGGAGTGAGAAAATTTCAGAGGGCTGATGAAATTCATCAGCACTTTGAGCTGCCACCAAGCATGTTCCACCCCAGTGTAATGCACACACTCCTTTTGTGTATATATAGCAACATATGTGCGCATCATGCAAAAATGAGGATGAAGTATTTCACTGCACACGCTCTCTTCCCACATTCCTTAATGTGCTATTTGGAAGGTGTTCCAGTACATCTACACAACACAATAACAGTGTCATGTGGAAATTTTGAGCTGAGCATCATTGAGCTTGCCTACTGCATGTAGTACTGCCATGCTTGTGTGGCGCTCTGCCCAAAGTTATCACCCCTGAGGACAGCAAGTACCATCAAAACGCGGTATTTCATGCACATGGCATTGTATGCACTCCCAAATATTATTGTGAAAAGCATAAGACAAGAAACTCCAGAGAACAGAAGTTATAGTACCTGTGATTTTATCCAATACAAATGCTTTGTTTTCATTGCCTGAAACAATGTGATATGTAACTTGTCCATTTCTTCCCTCATCAGGATCCTTTGCAATTATGCGGTGCACAAGGAAGCCCACCTCCACATCCTCCATGACATAGGAAAGAGGTGAAGATGTAAAACTGGGACTGTTGTCATTAGTATCTAAAATAACAATTTTCACAGCCAGAGAATCAAGCCTGCGATCACTCAGATTTACTGCCTGGTCTGTCGCAGACACTGTAAGGATCACAGAGTGAATAATCTCCCTGTCTAGTGCAAAAGCTGTGGTCAAGGTGCCATACAAAGGGTGAATATGAAATAGATTTTCATTCATGTTATTAATTTCTAGGGAATACTGTATTTTGCTGTTCAGAAAACTGCCATCGCCATCTTTTGCATTGAATGTGTAAACCAGAGTGCCAACAGGTACATTTTCCTCTATGCCAATCACTACAAAGTCATCTTGAAAAAAAGGAGAATGATCATTCTGATCTTCTACATCAATACTTAGGAAAACAGTGTTGTTCTGTGGAGGATTATTATTATAATCCTTTATAATAACTTGCAAAAGGAAGTGCGAAGCCGTTTCATAGTCAAGTTCCTTGGAAAGAAAAAGGTCTCCTGTCAAGCTATCTATTTCAAAATGAATATCATCATCATCATCATCTCTAGCAATACTGAAATGCAGTTTCCTGTTGACAGTTAGATGATTATCAGGCCACTTCGGAGCATTCAACACTTGTGCAGGTCTAAAATTTTCAGGTATGACAAAGTGCTTGAAATCTTGAGAGAAGACAGATCTTCCACTGGGAAGTGGGATTACCTGCAACAAAAGCACAGAGACCTCAATACTTTCCCATTGCTATTACAAATAGTATAATTATTTCTTTTTCATGAATAGTTTATTATTTGTGACTATATTTATCCTAAGTATGCCTCAAAGCCAGAAAACAAACTAAATATGCTCCATAGAAGTTCAAATTGTCCTTGGCCAGTCGTTCCATAACTCTGTTTTTCATTCCTACATTAAAAGAAGGAACAACTCTCTCACCCCATGAATAACAGGGTCTGAAGACAAGATGACTTGAATATTGCTATCTCTGTCCCTACTCTGAAGCACTTCAATTGCCTTTGACACAGGACAGCCTGACAGAGATAGATGTGACAAAGAAAGCACGGTAGTTATGCAGTTTGCCAAACAGAGATAGCTGGGGATTTTTGAGGGTTGTTTATATCATTACAGGGTTTCATTCACTGTAGCTTGCTGCAGTGTTCCAAGTTAATGCTTTAAAATGAAAGAATCTCTTCCGCTGTGGGAACTGCATTTGCCTTCTCTTGAATGAAGCTTTTTTTTTTTTTTTTTTTTTCCCCAAGCTACCCAAAGCTAACCAACTTTTTGGTGACATGAAAATAGCAGCCTCAGTGACATTCAACCTCTCATAAAGGAGCACAGAGGCAGCCTGGACAAAGCAGCCCCACTGCCACTCAATGAACAGCAGGTGGCTGGCTGTGGAAAGAGCACACGCTGGATTTCACATTCCCACACAGAGCAGCCCTGTATAAACCAGCACAAAAGAATGAGCTATCCTTATGCCGGGTTACAGAGACAGAATATTTTCCTTCTCTTTTCCAGTGTTCATATTGACCTTCTACTAAAGCACAAACATTACCTACTTGCAAGACAATCCAGAACGCTATTGTGCATTCTTAACTAATCAAAATAAGTCAGCCCTCTCATTTTCTCCCTCAACAGAAGAATAGCTAAACTACCATGAGACAAGGTGCTTGTAATTTTGAACCTCTTCCTTTCTTCAGCTTTTTTCCCTAGCTTCCCCCTCTCCTCGCTCCCCCCCCCCCCCCCCCCCCCCCCCCCCGGCCNCAGGAACAAAGTTTCCCCCCTTGCTCTTCGGCTCTGGCAGCAGAGGCCAAACGTTCGTGCTCTACTGCTCTGGTGCGCAGCCGAGGCCTCCACCCCAAATTTTTATTTTCAAAGAAACTAAGTATCTAACATAACTCTTCTATCTGTACAGTATAAATAAGTACCTGGACATAAACAGCAGCATGTCCTTGAAGTGAAGGCATCCCCTGGTCCTTGGCTGTGACCATCATTGTGTAGACTGATCCCTCAGCATGTGATAGAGAGCTGGTTGTTCTTAACTCCCCACTGACAGCATCAATCTGGAAGTATCCTTTATCCTGTTCTAGGGGATAAAATGGGTATGAGTTACTGCAGATCTCTTCAGCTTGCCTCTATAGTACTGAGCATTGTAATTAACAGTAAGAAAGAGCAGGACACAGAGGAAAGGGAACCTGCTGCACTCACAGTAGCTCTTTGTGGCTTATTTGGTTCACCTCTCTTCCTTTGAGTAAATAGCTATTAGAAAACACTCAGGATTTAGACAGCTACAAAGAGAAACACTATGGAGTACTAAAGCAACTGCTCAGTTTTATACCATTGTTATTCACACCAGTGAGAGCAGCAGACACCCAAGGATTGGTAATCCTACTTCCAACATAAGTTGGCAGGCAGGGCCAGAATAAAAACTCTTAGTCACTACACTGGCATGAATGGTCAAGTAAGTAATGCTGGGCTCATGTCCCTTATAGACTATGGGTCAGAAAAGAGCGCTAGCCACCTCTAAGACACCATAACTGCAAGGATGGCACCTGCCCTGCCTGTGGTCGTAACTGGGAGGTAACTGGTGGTAGCTAAAATCTTACAGTACCATTGTCACAGCGCAACTTGTGAATTTTGGAAATTATGCTTACACCTTTCATCAAAGACTGGCTGCATGCTAATAACAAGCAACTTCTAATTAAAGTTACTACTTGCAGGTACATCATATTACATTTATGCTAGAATTGCAAAGAAAAATTCTACCATAGAAGAGTAAATAGCTCTTTGTGACTTAGAAGCATAGAATTGTTTAGGTTGGAACAGATCATTGAGTCCAACCATAAACCTAACACTATCAAGTCCACCTTTAAACCATGTCCCAGAGTGCCACATCTACACATCTTCTAAATGCCTCCAGGGATGGTGACACAATCACTTCCCTGGGCAGCCTGTTCCAATGCTTGGTAACTCTTTACATGAAGAAATGTTTCCTAATATCCAATCTGTATCTCCCCTGGCAGAAATTGAGGCCATTTCCTCTCATCCTATCACTTGTTACTGGGGAAAGAGACTGACTTCTACCTCCCCCATTTTCAAGAAATGAAACACAAATTACTCTCTAATTTTTAGTGAAATGGGAAAGTATCTATTACCAGGTATACCTTACCAGAAACTGAGAAAATGGAATTTGTCATTACTACTTCTCTCTTAGAACACTATGAAAACACCCTTTTGTTATGAGGAGTTTTAATAAGGTGTGCTAGTGGGTTAAAGTCATGCAGCATAACAGCTGCAATTCTAATAAGCAGCTGCGGTAAAAATAAATTCAGTGCAGATGTAGTACACAAAACATCCATAAAGAACGTTATTTCCATAGGCACCTAAGTGAGCATGAAGCTGTTTATGTTCTCCAAATCTGCACATGTAAATTAGTTAGCTGCCTATACAGATGTTGGTTTTTGTAGACAACCACCTCACCTGCAGCTGGAAAATATCTGCACCTGTACAATTTGAAAACAAAACTGAGCACACCAGCTACAGAACAGGGGTTTCACAATCAACAAAGAGGAGGGGTTTTTAAATATTGTTCCACTATTTTTGAATAACTATAGGTTCCAAATGCTCCATGAGTCCCTTCTGGGTTGACTCTTGCAGTCTGGAATGTAACAAGGAAATTGCTGACAAAGGAAATAATATGTAGGCACAATTATACTGGATGAGACAGCCCCGCACTTTGCATTTTTCATGATAGTTTCGAAATATTAATGGTGCTATATTACTGTTTTCATAAATAGCTTTTGGTTACTTTCCTGGTTTAGGTCCCAACAGTATGTCTACATTCACAGATACATTATTTCGTTCCATATAGAGTTTCACAGCACAAAATCCCAGCTAAGCAGAAGGCAGAGGAGATATGAAAAACAGAACACATAATGTGAATTGCATGCATAGACTTTTAACATTTTACTAAAACTGACATTTAAAATAACTGATAGGGAGAACAAACAAGAACAAGAAAACAGTTAACAGACAACTATTCCCTTAATTTTTCTACCAAAATAAAGCTACAGTTACCAAACTGAATCAAAAATAAAAAAAATAACTTAAAAACATAATAATCAGAGGACAAAAACATTCCCCGTATGTAATTGCAATCCGAGCCTGAGGCTATGAGGATTCATCCTTGTTTCAGGAGTGATGAGGATAGTCCATACCTCTTAGCATAAAGACTAATACTTGGGTTTTTGTTTCATGTAGTAGAACAGAGCTAGAACTTCTAAATGGTTGATGCTTATTTGACAGGAAAAAGGAACGGTCAGAGTCTACTTTTCTGAATAAAAGAGAGCTGGTCAGGAATTACCAATAGTGTTGCTCACCAGAGTCCACAACTCCATTAAAATCCTAACACTGCATGAAACAGTCAGTTTTGTGCATATTTTGGTGGTGACGAAAGTGACAGAAAAATCTGATAATGCTGAGAAGAGAGACTGTGTAAAACCAGGCCTCTCTGGGACTTCCACTGTGAAAGTGTTGCCATTTTCATCTTTTTTTTTTTTTTTTTTTTTTTTTTTTTTTTTTTTTTTTTTTTTTTTTTTTTTTTTTTTTTTTTTTTTTTTTTTTTTTTTTTTTTTTTTTTTTTTTTTGTCTGATACTGCACTAAGAAGCCGTGTCTCCCAAAGAGCTTGAACACCATGGGGTTGCTGCAGCCTTTTGCAAGTCTAGGAATGCTCTCTCTGCGTGCTGCTTGCAAATCACCCTGGAGAACAAGTACTTGTCCCCTGACATACGTTCAACACTTGTCAATTTGTGTGTGTTAGCAGGGCTTCTCCTAGCACTCTGGTGGTCAAATACTAATGTATGCACAGAATTGGTCCAAATAAAACTGTAAAAGCCTCTACTTTGCCAGTGCCAGTCTTAACATACAAAGAGATAGTTTATGATGCACTACAAATACAGAATGGTTTTTGTTATAAATACTATAGTACAAGCTATTGAGAGTCATAAAGAAGGCCAGGCAAATCCCTTTGCAACTGAAAACTGAATTCAGTTACTCTTTCAGTGATAACACAGAAGTGGAGGTATGGCCATGGATCATGCATTCCCATACACACGAATGTCTAAGGAGGATTTGGTTTAATTTTCTGGCAAGAGGGAGGGGCACTTTGAAGGAAACACTTCTGTGAACGTCAAAATTCATTTGTTGTGTAAATCTCAGAGTTCTTTCACAGATTTTTCATTATGTCATTTGTTGGCATCAGTCATCAGTCCTCCTGCATAGCTTGACCTATTGCTGCTATCTTGGCATTTCTTTAAGGTCTCAAGAACATTAAGAATTACAGAGCAACTCTTACAAGCTTAACAGCTGAAGTGACACTCACAGCTCTTAATCTTGTGGCAGTGCCTCAACTGTTGAAAAGAGCACTGATCTGCATGCAGTCCTCCAATTAACCTGGTGTCTCTGTGTTTAACAAATCAGGCTGTAAATCAGATCATATTTCTTCTTCATATATTAGCACTGAACAATGTTCCAGAACTTGAAAATACTATTTTAAACATAAACCAGGCAAGAACTTCACCATGAAATGCAAGACCAGATGTTAAAGGCTGTGAGCCAACTCACAACAACAACAACAAAAATTAGTATCAGAGAAGCTCAGCTGTTTCTGGATTTGTTTATCAGGAAAATATATCGTTCCAAGGCTGGGAGAGCTCTTCTAGTGGGATTTTTTTGCTGCTGTTTTTATCCTTTTGCTCTTTCTAGAGACAGCATTTACAAGACCAGTCATATTTTGTGTTGCTAATCATTTTTATAATTTGAACTCTTACTTACTCCCCTCTGGGGCTCTACAGTGAAGCCAGTAAAAAACATCCAATGTGCTGTTTAAAGAAAAGGGATATAGTAAGATATACAGACAGGGAGAGACCCCTGAAGAACACTTCCCGTGTTGCCTGGCCACCGTCCTTCAAACAAAGGATTGCACACTACTCATTCCCTTTTTCCTAAGGGGGATCATTTCATGCAAAATATTGTTATTCACAATGCAGAAAAGCATAATTCTCTCTAATTCTCTCTGGAAGAGCAGTCACTTGTATCCAAATTAAGGGAATAATAGCACAGCCATAAACTGGCCCTACAGTGTTTTATTATCTAAATATTTTCAACTGCAAAATTTTCAATGGAGTTGTTTAATGTCTCATTTTTTTAAGCGTCTCATTTTTTTAAGCATCTCATGTTGGAAGACAGCAGAGTTAGCTCCCTGGCCCTTGTGGATTTGAATCTTAAAGTCCTTCCATTACTTCACAGGAGTCAAAAGGGTACATAAATACGCAGTTTAACATAATCCATGGGATTCTTTTGGTAATTTCAGCCTTGGCAAGAACAGACTACAGATACCTTTGCTCTTTAAGAGTAAGGAGCAATGTAGCTTTGCAGTATTTTGTTCTTTACTCTGCAGTGACAAATAATAGTAATGAGTTTAAACCAACTGAGCCCATCTTTGAGCTCTGCCTACACAGAAAAGAACACCTGAGGAAATGCACTGAGTGGATGGAGATACTGGAAATGCTTTTTTGCTCTGATGAAACAGTATACTCTGTGAGCAAATTACCAACGACTACAAACACCAAGCTTAAAAGGTATTGATTATATTAAGCTGGTAAATAGAGCAGGTACTGAAATAAAATAAATAGTTCTGTTCTTGGCACCTCTTGCTGTCCTGAACCAATAGTGAAGCAGGGCAGAAGTAACAGACATGTTTTCCTCATTGATTACAGTGGAGAACTCTTGTGTAAAACTGTAGCAAATGGTATGTGGCAAAACCAGAGATCACATCTATATCTCTCATCAGCATTAATGCCCCAGTCCCACTAACGTTCTAATTTAGGACTGCTCTGTTACCGATTCCACTGCGCACAAA
The DNA here is from genome assembly GCA_002631895.1 of Agapornis roseicollis. Classification (NCBI taxonomy): domain Eukaryota; kingdom Metazoa; phylum Chordata; class Aves; order Psittaciformes; family Psittacidae; genus Agapornis; species Agapornis roseicollis. The sequence continues at coordinate 158,028 of NDXB01001929.1, forward strand.
ACTGGATACCATAGCTTACCCCAGAAGTGAACCAATACATGCAGCACTTACAGGGAAAACTATAGAGGAGAAGTGTTTTTAAGTGACCACACTATGTCAGGCTAACACAGTGCTAAACAAAGAGTGAAACATGAGCTAAAAACCACAAGCCTCATTGTTTGCCCAGATTATCTGCTGATCCTTCCGATCCCTGTCTCAGACTGTTATGAACCATTCTTCTAGCAGGAAAATTCTCAATTGGTCATGGAAAAAGGGAAATTGTTTTTTCTTTAAGATGTTAACAACTGAAATACTAAACTGTACAGTACAAGATCATGGCCCTAATCTTTTCTAAGTGCTCTCTGGCCAGCTGGCAATCAAGCAATCAAACCCCTGGGAATATGGGGCAGAGAGGGAACAGAGAAAAAGTAACTGCTTGCACCTCTTTAAATACTTTGTAAGACATATGATGTCCTGATTCCTATTTACAGAACCACACTTATTCAATCAGACACAAAACAGACATAGCATCCTGTATGTATACATGGCACCTCTAAAACTCTAATTTTAGAACTCTACTTCAATGTATCTTTTCTTATGAATAACACTTTGAATTCTTACCTGACTCTATTGAATATAACACAACACTGTTGTTTCCAGAATCAGGGTCTTTTGCGAAGACAGTGGTAATAAGTGTCCCTGGTGGCTGACCTTCCAAAACCTGTCATCAAGCAGTTTATAAATAATTTGGAAATACACATGGATAGCAGTGAGTCTTAAAATAAATTCCTTGCCATAACACAAGAGTTTAGCTGTTGCTCTGTTTTCCATTTCATTAATATTTAAAGTAATATAAAGAGCATTTCAGGAAGTGGTTAAATAATACAACTCTAGCAATCTATAGTCTGCGCATATTGCTAATTCAAAAGCCTTTACTTGTGTAGACTCAAAGGTCAGAAATTAAAACAGCTTCTAATGCATACCTAAATAAAATTACACTTCTATATCTTCTACATCTAACAGTATCAAATCTTTTGTAATCATTAATTCATATTTTGAAATTCCCAAATATATCCGAGTCTCAATACAGGATTTCTGTTTCAGAGCACGGGGGATTTGGGCTCCTGCCACAGGGTGGTGCTCGGAGCAAGGCAGCGCATCCCGCTTGCAGCACCCACCTTCAGGTGCAGGCCCTGTCCCGGTGCCGCCTGAGGAAAGAAGGGCCTGTTGTCGTTGAGGTCCCTCACGGTAATGTACACGGCTGCTGTGGCATTGAGCCGCGGTGACCCGTGGTCGGTCACTAGCACGGTCAGCTGGTGGTGCGCTTGTTTTTCACGATCCAGTGCAACCCAGTTTATGATTTCACCTGATGAACAAACAAAATGAAGAAGAAAGGGAGCTGGGTATTTACTATATGCTAGCAGTCATCTTACTACATGCAATTACATACTTAACATGAAACCATGATAAATGTCTTCTGATATATCTTACTGCTGACATTGAAACCTCAGCTTTCCAAGCTCTATTCCACAGAAGCATCCTGTCAGTCAGTTTGCCTTTCTACTTTAGCACCATATTACTTTCTTTACTGCACAGTGGATGCCCCGGAGCAAAGGTATAAAACAGTACAAAACACCTTGCTGACCTTCCAAAGAAATTCATCTGGCCTTTTCTTCACCACACTTCAGAGCAGACAATATGTCAGCACAGGGTTTTAACTGCTGACAAATGGCCTTTATTATGCCCCCAGGTTAGGAAGCTCTCAACACAATGTCTCTATATTAGTCAGGAACCCTCATGTCTCCTATATGTTCTAGAAAACCCAGTGGAAAAAATCTGACCCAAACGTCTCTCCATTTACTCAGCCATACTCAATACAGCTGTAGATTTGTGGTTGACAAATAACCATGTATTACTTTAAGATAGTCCAGATTAACTCCTAGTACTCTATTTACCTTTATATTTCCATAAACACACTCAACAGGAGCCTGCTTTGAAAGGGCAATTTTATTTTGAGATTCATACAGAGGAATTCTGGGAAAGCCTATTCCCTCCCCCTGAGGACAGGACATCTGCGAACAGGAATTTTAAATGGCATATCTTTGCTTGCTACTTATCATTTTGCTAAACAGGATTATTTATAGTGCCAGTGTTCCTTACAGGATTCCCTTCCTCTGGGCTCTCCATGCTGTTGTCAGTGGTGTTGAGCCATGTGGACATAGTACCTATTACTAACACATTTGGGATTCACTGCAGGGTGCACCCTGTGCCGTGAAAAAAATTTCTCAGTCAATTTGATTTCTGTGGTTCCATGTACAACATGAACTCGGGTTTGAGGTAACTTACAGAACTTTCCACAAATTTTTTAAATCACTGTAACTGTCAAATGTCATAGTCACCATTACAGTTATTTATGGCTGATTTGCACTTTTCAACTGTGCTTGATCACAGGCAATTAAGTTCCTCATATGAACTACTAAAGCTGTAACTCAAAACTCCTTCTTTTAATTTGTTACAGTCAAATACTAAAACTTATGACCAAGTCACCTGAGTGAAGTAATGAAAAAATCAAATCCTAAGGGTTAGTTCATTCTTCATGAACATGTATTAGATTTATTTCATTCTCCAAATTGCGAAGCTCTGGGTTAGCATATTCACATACCAACCCAAGAGATTCACAGCAGTTCCTGAAAGCTTTATGCTTTACTTCAATTCCCTTAGGGAAGGCTGCTTTCCAAAAGCACTGTTAAGCAGATCACAAGACATAAAATGCTACCTGTGTTGGAATTCATCTTGAAATACTTTCCATCAGATAAGAGGAAGTAGGAAAGTTGTCCATTTCTTCCTGAGTCTTTGTCAACAGCTGTAATGGTGCCAACCACACCCCTAGGAACTGGATTTTCCTCCATTTCAAAGAAGTAGCTCTCATGCGTAAACACAGGAGGATTATCGTTTTCATCCAGGACATTAACTATTACCGATGTACTTGCATTTTGCCTGAGGTTTTCATCCTCAGAGGTGCTGACCAGGGCTCTAAAACTTAGTATCTGTGTACATTCATAGTTCAAATGTTTCCGAAGATAAAGCCAACCAGTATCAGAGTTGATTCCAAATGCAATAGAATCCATGCTAGGCTGTAAGGAATATGTCAGCTTGGAGGTAACACTGTGTAGATCAAGTGAGTGGGCTTTAACCTGAAGGATTCTGGCACCTGGAGAGGTAGCTTCACTGATTTCTACTTGATACACTAAGTTCTGAAAAACCAAAGTAGGGCCCATCTTCTGCTCTTCAATAATCACTGTCAACATCAGGAAAGCAGTCAGAGGCGGACTTCCACAGTCTTCAGCTGCTATATGCAGAGTATATTCCTGCTGCTTATCTGCAAACACTGTCCTGGTGAGGTTTAGCACTCCAAGGCTTGGATCAATGCTAAATGGATTTGACTGCTTGCTTGCAATACTATATTTGATAGCCCCATTTAAGCCACTGTCTTTGTCTTCTGCATGAGCAATGTAAACAGCAGTGCCAGGAGGCTGGGTATGTGAAATAGTTACCTTATCAGATCTGGCAAGAAATACTGGGGGGTTGTCATTAATATCAATTACAGATATGTTGACCTGAGTGCTACTGTAGACAGGGGAGTTACCCAGCTGTGACTGAATGGTGAGCACCACAACAGACTGAGTTTCATGGTCAAGCTGTTTTTGGGTGCGGATGACACCAAACTGGGGGTCAATAGAGAATCTTCCATGTGGATCACCAGAGGAAATGCTGTAAGAAACCACTTCTAAAGAATCTAGAAAGAGAAATAACAAAAAAAAAAAAAAAAAAAAAAAAAAAAAAAAAAAAAAAAAAAAAAAAAAAAAAAAAGAGAGATAACTTTAATATCAGTAAGAACATCAGTAAAGAATGCATGCTGTTAGATTCAGTGGAATAAATATAAGTTACACAGATGTTTAACTTCTTTGGGCTTTTTATGTTTCCTTCTTCCTGTTGCTGGAGCTCTTCAGTAAAATATGATTGCATATAGTTTGTCCATTTATGCAGCATTTGATTTTCATCTCACTGGTATGACAAAACTCTATAGAGAAAATAGTATAATAGCCCCTTGGTTTTCTCTGATCTAAAATATAGAAAGTAACCCACACCTATAAATTAGTCTTATGGGATTAATTTCACTATACACTTCACTATAGGAAGGAATGAAACAGCTGGCAGTTCTCTAAACAAACTTAATTTTACTGAACTTACTGTTCGTGAAAAACCATTGCTATTATACATCAGATGTTACCTAAAGCAAAAGCTGTTTAAAGGTTCAGGCTTATTACCAAGGCCACTATGCAGATGCTACCTCACCCTGAGGACAGTGGTCAATGCACTGTCCTTCCAAAAAAGAAGAAAATTAGTGAGGAGGACCTGACTAATCAAACTTACATAAAACCTCTGCCTCTACCACCTTACACGTATAGATCCATCATTAAGTTGGTATGTGGACTTAGGGATTCCACTGTTCTGCATAGGAAACAAATATATATGGCTGTCAGGATTCTCTGAAGCTTCTGAATACTTTCTAATCATGAGTATTGCTCTGAGATTTTTCTTGCATGGCTAATGACTTAACAGAAGCCATACCATCATACTGACCCTTCCTCAGACTTCCACAACATGCTCCCAGTCTCCTCACTTGCAATTATAGAAATCCAACTGGAAGAAAATGGAGGCAGTTGCCAATCCCCGTGAACCACCAAGGAGAGTACCATGAATCTCAATGTGTTCGAAAGGGCATCCTGATACAGCAGCAGTTACACCAGTTGCTGTAAATACCAACTGCAGTATTGTAAACACCAATTGCAGCGATTACACCAGTTGCAGTAAATACTATTTAATGCTTGACAGGCTGAATGAATAATATGAAAGCTTAAAAAAAATTATCTGCAGGTATTTACAGTAAATGGTCACACAAAAAAAATGAACTTCAATGTAATCTCTGACTGGGCATGCAACTTACTTGGAGGCTCTCTGGCCTTTACAGTGCCAACTGGGCTGTCTTCAGGTGCATCTTCAGGAACAGAAAACGCATACCGGGATCTCTCAAATATGGCAGGGGCCAAAGCAGTCTGAAGGATGTTTACTGTGATGGCTGCATTGGTGGCAGAGGGAAGGCCACCCCCATCCCGTGCAGAAACGGTCAGGAAGAGCACAGAATGTTTCAGGTGGCCAAGAGCTGAGATCAGGTAAATAGTTCCTGAAAGTACACAGAAATAAAAGAGCGATGAAGTAAGTTAAAATTCAGCAGCCTGACAAAAGAGTTTCAACATGAACCTCTACTCTTAGAGAAGGGCAGATAATGGGCACTTTTTGTACAGCTTCTGGGAAGCAATCACTTGCTGTCTTATCACAAGTTTCTAATAAAGTACCCTTTAATATTGAATCCTAATGTCTGTTGAATTTGCAAGCTGCTAACAATTACGTTTTATATAAACTATATGAGATATACAATTATTTGAAAATACAATGCTCTGTCCAGAAATACAGCACTTTGGATGTCCCTTCCTCAAGAGAAATACATTTTTCATCCTCTAACTGTGATGAATGAGATTAGCTGTCTCCAAATACATTCTCTTCTGACTGCTAAATTAAGTCTTTAGTAATAGTAGATAATTATGCCCAATTTTCAAATACTCTCCATATAACTACAGAAACCCACATCTAAACTATTATTACCTAAGATGGCAGTATGAGTAGAAAGAATGAACATGACAGGAATCCTGTCCCATTCTTCTTCTACGAGTAAAAATTGCATGAACTTCAAAAAAAGCTTTGTTTGAGTGAAGACTTCAGCCTCAGCAATGAGGATTATATTCAAACTGCAGGTCTCTATGGGATGTTCATAACAGTCCACAACAATTATCCAAAACAGACACTTGTTAATTGTTCCGTGACAGTCATTTGTTGTCCTTTGCAAGCAAATTAAGGATTTATAAATGAAGATATAAACCCACAAATAAAATATTAGCCTTCAGAGCACTATTAAATGTCTGGTCCAGGTGAAGTGAACATAATTAGTTAAAAATTTAGGGGTAAACACTAGATCAAAAGGCAATACAGCAGATCACAGTATGTTTGTGATTTCATAAATGGTATAACTAAATTATAACCTAAATTATAAATTAATTTATAATTAAGTATTACAAATTATAAAGTGAGGCACACAGCTGAAGACCAGGTGTTTACAGCCAGGTAAAAGATGAAATAAGAAAATGTAATTATGTGCTAGAGAGCATTAATAGTGGTTGATCTTATCCATTCCAGCATCTTCCCTACCACTCACCAGAAGGAAGAACACTTGCACATTATTTGAGGTGGGAAAAACCCATCAATATTCTTTGGTGGTCACAAATTTTGCAGTACAAAGAACGACTTGTAAAGTAAGGTTTTGAACATGAAAATGAAGATGGGAGGTGACCAAATGCAAGAAAATTCTCAGCAATGACTGAGTTTAACTAAACATATGCAATTACTAAAATTGCAGTATGCTAAGTAAGGTCACAGTAAACTCAAGTGATTCAATAGAGACAATTTCTACATACCAACAGGTATTTTTAAGAAATCACCTAGTCTTTTTCATACAGTTTGTACAGACACAAAACTTCTAGTGGCTCAGTAAAACCTGACCTTTAAACTTTGAGCTACTTTTGTAATTTCCTGGCTCCTGAGACAGGTTTAGTACGAATGTTGTTTGGTATTCAAGTCAGACATTTAATTGTCCCATTTGTCAGACAGGGCAAAAATCTGATTTAACTCAAAACTGCCTTAAGAGAATAAGTGCATTATTCAACTACAATATATAGTCTCAAAACTTTGGTGAAGCCACAACCTTAATTTGCTACAATACATTCTTAAGCTGAATAACGGAAAATATATAAAATTCTTATAAATATTCAAATACGCATATGGTATACTTTCCAATTACACTGCCAGGACATTATGATAACAAACTGTGTCTTGACATGCTTAAAATGCATTCAAAGGGTCTTCAGGATGAAGGAAGAATACTTTCCACTAACAACAAATGTCACATTCCAGTGTGACAAACCACAATAAAAAAACAACAGAGCTACAGATGGATTCAGAATTCATTGCTGATCCAGCTCCTATGCCAATAACTGATGCACTTCCAAGACTCAACCTTATTTTGGCCTTTTTTCAATATTTTATTTTTTGTCTTTTGGTGATTGGGTTTTATAGTTAGTTAGACATATACTTTGGCATTTCCTGAGGTAATCTGAGCAACTGTAGCTTGAAGGAAGAAGGGTTTTAACCTTTTGTTTCCCAGAGGTTAAACATATAAACATGAATTTTAAACATTGTTGCTGTCAAATCAAGTGAAACCAATCAAATGGACTGTATTTTACCAACTTGACTAATTGTGCTTTTTTCTATTAACAAGGCAAAAAATATCTCCCATTTTGGATACTTCAAGATGTGAAGAGTGGGAAATCTACAGAAAAGCATCATGTTGAAATTCTTACTCTCAAAGCAGTAACTAACAACTTCAGAACATCCCTTAGCAAAGAGGGGAGCAAATAGTGCTCCATTCCAGGAATTCTGATGACCTGATGGAACAGATATATTTCAGAATCAAAATTCCTTCTCTGCTCATCTAGACAGATTACAGCACAGTCCATGCTAGATCAGCTACAGAAAGGAGACAGGGAACAAAACTGGCAAAGGATTCATTCTTTTTCTGTGTCCTAGGGAGGAAAGCGAATAGTCAAATACATCTCACCAACTTAGCCCTCACTTGCAGGACTAGGGATGCCCTAAGAACAGTGGCAGGTGCCAGTAAGAAGTACCTGTCTTCGATACGGTTCTTTCCAGCCTCAAAATTGTAGTATGCAGGAAATTTTATAACCCCGTTTGACTTTTAATTATAGATATTCTGTTTCTTTCAACTTTTGTAGGACTGGGCATTAGCTTTGCATCTGGCAATATATAACCCATACAGACATTTGAGACAGTTCTACCATATATTGAGGAACATGACACATTAGGCTCTATTATGGCACTATATGACGGAAGAAGCTGTAGAACTAAGCAGCATCTGCGATCCTACTTTCTACGTGGTTAGGTAAAAATGTCAGACTATGATTAAAATGAACAGCCACAACTGCTTGGATCCAAAGTAGCTGCCAGCATACCTTGGAGCAGGCTGGCTAAGTATATATGATCTGCTGAAGTACAGTGTAAGAGATCCCCAGTACTACATTGCAAAGACAGGAACAGAGGGCTAACTGCAAGAAGCATGTGGCAGGAACTACCTGTGTAAGTTACACACTTGGTGTGCGAAAACTTGAGGTACGCCTTGCTAAATAACAGTCTGAAGATGAGTCACAGTTTTTCTTTCTTTCCTGTTCTGTAATTAAGGAAATACAGTGGCTTATTATTATTACCATGGTCATTTGCAGCCTGCAATCTGTAACTTCAGGAAACTTTAATGACAATTAGGTTGCTGTGGTACAGAATATATTCTTCCATTACAAATAACAGTTCATACAACAGTTTCTAGAAATGCTGACAATGTAAAGGGAATAATGAGATGGCTCCTCTGTGAGGAGCATTTTACCAAGACCAAAGGTCTCAGCAGGAGACCACACAGACACAAGTGTGGTTCCACTTTAAGAAGTCACTGTGTGAAAAATGCCACTTCCTTTCTTATAGCTTGGCTCCCCATACACATACATATAGACAGTCTTATCTGCTGCCTTTAATAACATTTAATTCACTTTTTAAAAAATCTATTGTTTATATTACTGCAGTGCCTTGAAGATGTCATTTCAAGTAATTTCTCATTGCACACAAGAGAGAGCTGGAATCAATTGTGCTTCACAGGTGAACAATCATATAATTACATACCAGATGAAGCATTAACATCCAGCCTCGCTTGCACCTTGGCAATCTCATTTCTTGATTAGATCTGCATGGGTATAACTAACTGCAGATTCCAACCTTTACAAATCAAAAACATGACACAGAGACTGCCCATCATGATTTACATACACATTTTAGATAGAATCTGCAATGCTTGCTGAAACTGCCACTGCAGGCCTTGCTCCAGGGCAGGTTAGCTCAGCACAGCCACACTGCAATTTACAGATGTTCTGCTGCAGAACAATCTGTGTTCGCTGGCTAGCATAAATCATTACAGCGGTTTAAAGGATTCAGTGAATCATAGAATAGTTAGGGTTGGAAGGGACCTTAAGATCATCTAGTTCCAACCTCCCTGCCATAAGCAGGGACAACCCCACACTAAACCATGTCACCCAAGGCTTCATCCAACCTGGCCTTGAACACCACCGGGGATGGAGCACTCACAACCTCCCTGGGCAACCCATTCCAGCGCCTCACCACCCTCACAGGAAAGAATTTCTTCCTTATATCCAATCTAAACCTCCCCTGTTTAAGTTTGAACCCATTACCCCTTGCCCTGTCACTACAGTCCCTAATGAACAGTACCTCCCCAGCATCCCTATAGGCTCCCTTAAGATACTGGAAGGCTGCTATGAGGTCTCCACACAGCCTTCTCTTCTCCAGGCTGAACAGCCCCAACTTTCCCAGCCTGTCTTCGTATGGGAGATGCTCCAGTCCCCTGACCATCCTCGTAGCCTCCTCTGGACTTGTTCCAATAGCTCCATGTCCCTTCTATGTTGAGGACACCAGAACTGCACACAATACTCCAGGTGAGGTCTCACGAGAGCAAAGTAGAGGGGCAGGATCACCTCCTTTGACNCTTCTATGTTGAGGACACCAGAACTGCACACAATACTCCAAGTGAGGTCTCACGAGAGCAAAGTAGA
>NDXB01001933.1:0-19894 GCA_002631895.1 Agapornis roseicollis
CTCGTTCACTCACTCACTCAACCCCCCTTCTTGCCCTCCCCTGCTTCCAGAGAGATGGAGGGAAGAATCAAAAGAATGCAACTTCCACAGGTTGAGATAAGAACAGTTCCGTAACTAAGGTATAACACAAATCACTGCTGCTACCACCAATAATAATAATGATAAAGGAAAAGAATACAGCATCCCATCAACCACAACAGATAACTCATGACACCCCACCAACCGAGTGATGNCACCCAAGAGAACTAGGCCTTCCGGATCCCCCCAGTTACCTCCTGGGCATGACGTGCTATGGTATGGAATACCTCTTTGGTCAATTTGGGTTCTGTCCCTCCTTTCTCCTGGCCCCCCCTTCTCCCCGGCAGAGCATGAGGCTCACAAAGTCCTTGGTCAGGGCAAACATCGCTCAGCAACAACCAAAAACATCGGCCTTGTCAGCCTTGTTCCCGGGCTAAGTCAAAACACCAGCTACTAAAGAGAAGAAAAACTGACTGCAACTGCTGAACCCAGGACACAAGTTAGTCTACCAATTAGTCCTGAGAGCCTCTTATCAACTAGCCCCATATTCGGACAGTTTTAGTGGAAGTTTAAAGTATGGTTTTCATCTCTTTTCTATAGATTAGGTCCAGTCCAGCTTTCTTATACACTAAGTACATCCCTGTCATTACACAGTGACTGTTCAGGGAAGTTTGTATTCTTTTGCAGAAAAGCAATGTTGTTTTTTTTTTTTTCCTATCACCTTTTACTTCTTTACAAATCCAGATTCTTTTAATGCTCAGGATGAATATGAGGTTGCTTTATTTCAAACTGTTATTCACTTATGTGTAATTGAAGAGCACATCACAGCATTATGTATACCATATGGCCCTTCTATAAAAATTAACTTTGGGAACATAATTCTCAACGAGACTTGGTGGCAATATGTTCCACATAATTAACAAAAGATCAGTGATGTGGGAAAAAGGTTAGGACTAATTTAGAACATTATGCAGTCTAACAAAGGCCAGGAAAATCATATATATATGTGCATATATATGCCTATTGCATGCATGCTTTGGTGGAGCACTGAAGACACTTTAAGCACACTATTTTCCTGTTTGATAACTTAAAATGTATCTTCTAGTATGTTAGCTGGAAGCTAAGAGGAAAGGTATAGAAGCTAAAGAAACCAAATAACCATCAAAGAATAGTACATACATCCCAGGGAAGCACTTTGCAAAATCAGCTGCCTTCCCATGCTAAGACAGATGCTTTAGAGCAACTAGAGGAACAAGGTAAATTTTTGAATTATTTATTAATACCAAAAGTGAAGGTGTGGAAATGATTTAAAACCACCTCTTGCAGTGTGTTCTGTTCAAGGACTTGCAGACCACACATCCAGAATAGAATGTGTACTTGTAGAATAGCTAACTGCATCTTGAGCCATAGGGCAATACATTGAGAATAGAGTTCAGTCATAGGGAATAGAACACTTACAGCTCTGGGCTGAATAAAGGTAAAATGTATTAATATACATACACACAGAGAGAAATGCTGAAATGCTGCAGAGACCAAGTCCCATTCTGTTCCCCAACCTCCCCCCCAAAAAATCTAAAGATCTCAAGAGGAAAACAGGCCATGTATCATTTCACTAGGATGTTCATATATTGCCTTTGCCTCAAGATACCTATTATCTAAAAATCCACTTTGGCTTCAGGCTGCATTCAACATAGATCATCCTAAATGCCTGTTGTAAGATATTAACCAAAGGATACAAATCCGAAGTCCAAAATAGGGGAAGGAAAAAAAAAACCAAGAAAACAACCAACCCCCCCAAAAACAAACCACACCACAAAAAAAAACCCAAAACCCAACAAAACAAAAAATCAACTGCTTCCTGTCATCATGGACAAAAAGCCACCTAAGTCTAATTGACTAACTTAGTAACTTCAATATCTTATCCTCTTCTAAAGAAATTAATTGCCATGAATAAATTCAGGGTTTGGGAACCTGTCTTTCAGAGGTAGAATCCTGCTCTTTGCAAATTCAGTTCCAGAATATTCATATGTAAAAACAAACAAACAAAATCTGTAAAGTCCAGAGGTCTGGTCTTGTAATGAATCACCTCACATAAGCACAAAGTTTATACAATAAACAAGGAGTTCTTACAAGCTACCAAATTACACCTATGGTAGTTTAACTGAACATAAATCAATGTCATTTCTTCATATTATCTGCTGTGAAAGAAATAGAGACAGCAGAGCTGAACATGCCCCAGTGTGGTTATATACTCCATGTGTTATTCTGAATGGGCTAACAAGAAATGCATCAATTTAAAACACTCAAAAATACATTGAAATACACACTAACATGAATCTTGGCATGCAAAGTTTTCATCTATGTAGCAAGCAGTATGGCTCAGTGTACCTGTAGAAAAAAAAAAAAAAAGAACACCAAAACTCTTACCTCTGAGAATTTGAGGCATTTCAGTTGTTTTTTCCACAGTTTTTGCACCCTGAACCAGCTTTTGCACTTGGAGTGTATTCAATCTCCATGTGGAATGGATCAGCCACCTTAAATTGTTCATTTGTAAATATTTACAAAATTCACAAGAAATTTACTTATAAAGAATTACTTACCCAAACCCTCTTGAATATTAATAAATATTTTGAAGAATCCATTAATAAAATATTGAGCCTAATAAATACTTCCAAAAAAATGCTTTCTAATTGTTAGTGCTCTGGAGAAAGGTATAACATTTGGGATTTGGGGAAATACATGTTATTTATAGATGTGTCACAGGCCTTTGAAGTTAGATAATAGTGGCCTATTTTTCCCAAGAGTACCTTTCCATCCTGCAGCTATTATGATAGACAAAAGATCCTTCAATAAACATTCCTAGTATCTCATGATGTTAAGAAAACCATATTAGTATAGAAATGCACTACTAGGAAATGCATTTCTGAAACCCAACTAAAGAGCAATCAAGTAGTATTCCTGAGTAAATTCTAAATGTTATAACCAAATGGAAAATTGTTCTCATTAATCAAAACGGTGATTGCAGAAACATGACCATCCTTTTTAAAGGATATTTTAAATCGAAGTTCACTTTAATAGCGAAAAGATGATGCATTTGTATTGACTACAAGAAAACAGGCAACACAAACAATGAGAAAGTTTATTTAAGATGAATATGTGTTTCTTGGGCATGTTTTTTGATACCTTGCAACCTGTTATGTATAACCTGAAGCTTACTTACTGAAGAAGTCTTTCCAATGAGGTAATTAACCTTGAGCAAAATACATTATTAATCCTAGCCTTGTCTTAAATGAAGAATTACAGTTTTAAATAAAGTGCTGCTAATACAAAACAAAGGTTGAGTGAGCTTTGTTTCACTTTTTAATTCAGAACACTAGCAGGATTATTATCAGATATTTACAAAGCACAGATTCAAGTCCCTCACTAACTGAATGAAATATCCACTTATATTCTCAAGTTTCGTTTTACAAAAAATAGCACTAAAAATGTTCACAATATACATGGATACTTGAGGTGGTGTTCTCTAATTTCACTTCCAGAATGCAACATAAAATACTCTATTAAAAAAAGACAGCAAAGCTTTTGTCTTATTATTAAGTTTCTGTAAACAGCAAGCAGCTTTTTGCATAACAGAGGATGAGTAGCCTGAAACACCTCTTTTAAATGCAAAATGATGCATGGTCACTGAAAATGCAAAGGTTTCCACCAATCAAATAAAAAAAAAGATATTCAAATAGAGGGACAAATTTTTAAAGCCATGCTTTAAACTAAGCTTGTCCTATCATTTATGAAACATCACAGTCCAAGGAGCTGAATTGGAGGCAGATTCACAGCAATTTCATTCAAGTTTACAAAAATGTTCATGTTGTGTTTCTCCCACCCTCTATCATTCCCCTAAAAGAAAACAAAGGAGTATTTCAGAAAGCTGGAAATTGTAGTGTGACAGGAATTCCTTATCACAGTTCAGTCCAAAACAGAGTGTGTTAAAGTGATGGATGAGAATTCACTTTCTGCATTTCCTCTGTGACCATTCACAACATTTCCTATCAGAATTGAAACACATGCAGCTGTGCTTGCTTTGATTGAAAAAGGACTAAATTGGAGACAATCCCATGGTAATTGCACACTTCATTTAAAATAAATACATCTGCATTCATGTACTGATACTTTTTAAGCTTCTTTAGTGTATTTAAAACAATAGAGGATTTGACCCTCTGGCAATTTTTCCCTAAAGAACATAATTTTAAATATTATGGTTTTTTTGTTTGTTTTGGTTTGGTTTTTTTTGTTTGTTTGTTTGTTTGTTTTTTTGTTGTTGTTTTTTTTTAAAAAAAAAACAACCAAAGCAATCTGTTTCTCTTTGTTGAAACCTGAAGAACAGTATGCCATTTACTATAGTGAAAATAAAGAACAGTATGTGCTGAGACACCAGTGGATTTCCATGTCATTTCTGTGAAAATGCTAGACCTTCTTGCTGTTTTCTGACAGTTCTGTACCCTATTGATTTCATCTACTTGATTTTTCTCTCACACACACCTATTAATGCTAGGCTTCTCTATCCATCTTTAAGAGGACCTTGTGTCCATATTCCATGTTTGATAACCACATACCCATCACACTGGAATTCCATGTAATGTCTGAATTGTTTAACAGCTATCTGCTGCCAAAAGTATAAATTAAAAAAAAAAAAAAATCAAGAGTCCTCACCAAGTTTAGTTCTCCTACTGTGCTCACCATCTGCTCCAAAGCACCAGAAGAAGTTTAAGGAAAGGGACTCACTGTAGTAACNAAAGTATAAATTAAAAAAAAAAAAAAAATCAAGAGTCCTCACCAAGTGTAGTTCTCCTACTGTGCTCACCATCTGCTCCAAAGCACCAGAAGAAGTTTAAGGAAAGGGACTCACTGTAGTAACAAAGCCACCCTCTTTCCTGTGGCTGCAGACAGCTCTTGAATTGATGCAGTTTCCCAAAATAAATTTTCAGCTCTATCAAGTGACTTAACGTAGCTCTACTTTTCCCTCTGTAATGGGATGGTATGCATTTGTGCCTTTAACATAATTAATTAGAGGGACTGCAGTTTTCTTTTGCACCTCTGTGGAGCCTCTCAGATTTTACTTGACCAATTCAGTGTTGTACTGATACCTGCTGGGTTTAGTTTGCTACTACTCTTCCTTCCTATCCCAGGGATCATGACTTAGACTGTTTGACAGCTGCTCTCACTTAGTCTTCCTTCAACCATGACATTGGTAACACTTTTCTTCTTACCAGTCATAATTAAATCTTCAAAAGCCTATGCCTAATTGCATTCTACTTTGTATGAAAATACTCTCTGAACACATTTATGCACTGTGTTCTCTTTCATCTCCTCACCAACAGATCTCTGGGCAGTTAATCTCCTACAGCCATCAAGTCATGCATTTCAAATCATAGCAAAAAAAACCCAAAACGCACACTCAGCTATGATTCACTTAGCTATCTTTTTTGAAGAGAAGGTAAAAGTTATTTAATAATTTCTAAGCCTACTTTAAATTAATGATGCTTCCCACTGCATAACAAAACTCCACAGTACACAAAAACTTTACCATGCTATATTTCCTTTCACAAAACTGAGGGAAAAAAATTGTTTTATTCATCTTGATTTTGACTTTTGACCAACATGCTGGTCTCTAAACCTACTGCAGCCTCACTAGGTACGTAGACAAACTTCACTAATTGCAACAGAATACTTGGAAGTAGGGAGCAGTGTAAATTTCCCCAGTGGAAGCCTCCAAAGGAATTACCCAGAAAATAAAGTAGGCAATTGTTTTAACATAGAAAACAAACTGGGGTTTGTGTGCTTTGGAACAAGCAAAACCATGGGTATCATTAGTTGTATCCTACAGGCTCCGCAATAACACCTAAACCATCAAAGATTTCTATGGTAATACTGTACATTTTCATACCTTCCTCATTATGCTAGGGAAATCATCTAAGATAACACTACTTCTGATGGAAGCCCAAAATATTTAGGCATTGAAGAGTTTAATATTTAATTAGACTTCATTAGAAATCAAACCATTATCCTAACGTTAATTTACACAAGACTGAATTAACTCTCACAATAAACATACGTATTAACCGTGTCTAAATTGATTAGACAAACACAAACTGTTACACAAGGTTCTGCTTCATATAATGCTAGAGACCTGCAGTTAAACTTCTTTAAGTTTAAATCTAAATGCAGTTTAAATCTAAAACTGCATTAAATTACACTGTTAGCATTTCTTAATTTTCAAAATGCTTAACTATCCAACATTATTACCTTTCTTTTAAAAACACTATATTAAACAGAACAGCTATCACACTCTAGCCTAGTCTCTGCCATGTTCAGTTTTCCTGGCTAGTCTATTGGAACACTAAGGTCTACTAATACTTCCAGCAATTCACAATTATTTATGAATATTTTCACAATGTAGTGAGAGCACCTCAAAAGAAAACTGCGTCTGCTCTAAGGATTTTATTGTGAAAGAGAAAAGAAACATAGAAACACAGTCAAGGAATGCTAATGACAAACAGGGTTTTGGGGTTTTGTTAGTTTTCTCCTAGGACTTCATTGTATACTGTACCCACAAGCAAACTAAAAGAGGACAACAAAGAGTCACACCTTGCCTCTTGAATACTATGAAGAGGCAGGAAAAGCAACCATAGGGATACTAACTAGTGGTGGATAAATAAAGAACTTCTAATATGCCTCAAGAAGTAGTGTGGGAATGTGTTCCTATATGGAAACATGACACAGCTCTTTATACAATAAATTGACATGCTATTTCAGACTTTTCAAAACATTTAATGTAAAGGTGCAATTTACAACTTAACTTTCTCTCCGATTCTTTTCTCCTAACCTGAAGAAATTATTTTATACTGTTATTTAAAAGGTATTCAGTGTAAATTAGTATTCAAGTAGTGGAAGTTTTATTTTAAGGTGATGGGCTCCCACAATAATCATAGCCCTAACAGCTTTTAAGTTGAAGTCCCACTCACAGTAGATTAATTACTCTAACAGAAAATATATTTGCTGGTGCAAGAATATGTCATAAGTTTACCTTGAATGTAAGTAAAGATATGTATGTGTACTCATGACCTGGCAAAAAAACCATTGCCAACTTGCTTCAGACAACTTAATCACAAGAGTCCAAGTACAAAGGAAAAGGTGAAAAAAATGTGCAAACAATGATCTACACATGTTTACAGCTGTCAGCATTGTTTTCAAATAGTCCCATAATGGGACTTCTCAGTTTGAAAAGTACAATCTGTCTGACTTGCAAGTGTGCCACTGAACAAAAATTTGTTAATGCCAGGAAAGGAAATTAAGTCACTCATCATTGTATCACTTTACCACAGACTAAACAGATAAAAGATTCTGCACAGGCCATAGTTTCCAGTATACCAGCCTTTCTATTAACTTCTCATATTCGAACTTACGAGATGCTTACATATAAAATTATTATTTCCTATTCCCAGGGGAAAATCTACAATATTTTCCAAGTTATTTTTACCGTTGAGTAAAGATATTCTAATTTCATCCCAAGAATATCATTAGTCAAGCACTGTTACCCTCTATAAAGATTTTAGTATAGGTTTATGTAGTTTTACATTTATGGGGTTTTTTTTATATAGTTTTATTGGCATCTTGGAAATATGGTGGGATGGCTCCTATGACTGGAGTGTTGGAATGGAAAGTTAGAGGCTCTTTAGGAAAGACAGGTCAGGCAGAGAGAGGGGTGGGGTAACTCCAACTTGCAGCAGATTCCCCTGGAAAGCACAAGGTAGTTGGTGACAGCCAACAAGGCGTCACTAAGGGGAAATCCTATCTGACCAATCTGGTGGCCTTCTATGATGGGGCTACAGAACTGATGGACAGGGACAAACCAGTTGACGTCACCTACCTGACTTATGCAACGCTTTCAACACTGTCCCACATGACATTCTCGTCTCTAAACTGGAGAGACATAAATGCGGATGGATCGCTTGGTGGCAAAATTATATAGTACAGATATTTCACACAATTCATGTATGCAAGACATTTGATGACATTCAGTAACATTCCTCCTTTTAAAAATTATTCATGTAATGATTTTCCTTAATATTAACACCTTCCATACTATCCAGAATTGATCCTGAGTCAGGATAATGGTGAAGACCATTAATTTTAATAGTTAAAGAGCAGTTATTCTATAATCTGTCTACCTGCAACCCTTATGATTATACTGCATACTGACACTAAGCCATGTTTTAGTGGTACAGCAGAAAGCATACATCCTTAGTTTTAAGCATCTTATTTTACTGCAAACATAAAAAAATTTGGGATTTAAATCTATATATGCCTGTTCATATTTAACACTGTGCATAATCATCTACAGAAAAACGGTTTTGCAATGAACACTTGCATTACTTGCCTCTTTCCATAGAATGAGGTATTATTGGAACAGGAAAGAATAAGCTCATCTTTTCACTTCCCTGAAGTACTTTAGGATGTAATTTAGGCTAATTCTTATGCTGCCATTGACAAAATGCTCATGTAGATGATAATGTCAGCAGAAACAAATTCGGTGTTCAAATCAACTGAAGATTTTTATTATCTGACATTTCATATCACCAATTCAAATATTTCCATCCCCAAAGTTATAACAGTTATACCCCTTCATGAAAATTCAGAAATCTACACATTCTACTTGAAACAAAGGTCATCATGAGGAGGGAAAAATGTGTTGTAATGCAAGAAAACACAATTTTTAAAGTATATTGTTGCCTTTTTTATATTTTCTGTAAGTTGCAGAATCTATGTTGAAATAGGAAATGGACAACAGGTGATTATGAATTGCTGTAAAAAAAGAAAAAGTAATTTCCTTCTTTATTGATCCAGGTTTTAGGTAGAAAAAAGTCAACGTATTCAAAGGCAAGTAAGCCTGATGTATGTGATTTTCTCATTTAATAGCAAAGTTGCAGACACTTTAGAAGCACCAACTTTTGTTGAAGTTTCTTATACTGCTTTTGAGAACAGAATTTAAGGTCCTAATTCACCTAAAAAGTCAATTTATTTACTGCTGTGCCTGAATTTGATTTCCACCACATAACAAAAGAATTCATACCCTTCCAATTCTGTTGATTTTTTCCAAAACAGATTAAATCCTTAGACTCTTTTTGGCTTCAGCGAAGAACTTAATTAGCACATACTTAAACCATGCATATCTCTGGAAATTCAGCAAACATTCTGCTGCAGTTCATCTGTTTATTCCTCTGTACTTTTCCCATGATGCTCCCTACTGACATTTTACCCCTAAGAAAGGGGTCACCCACAGTCTGCGTTTTTAATAATATCTCACATAACTATAAACATCTTTGGACCTTAGCTTTTCTTTACCCATTTTCAATGGTTACAAATCATCACATATCAGTATCTAAGTAAATAATTCACTTTCTGCAGAGTTACACCAATCTTGAAAGAAAAACAAACAAACAAACAAAAAATCCCAACAAATTATGAATCATCTTTATCATCTACTCATATTTTGGTTGATTTTCCAAGGAAAGAGCATTCAGAGTTCCAGGTAATAGAATACATTAGTTAAAAACAGGAAAGACAAGAGCAATGCTTACTTAGTTATAAATGAAACAGAGCAGGCATACAACTGGTCACAGAGCCTTCCCCTACATGCCTAAGAACACACTGGTTTAGTATCTCTTTGTTTACAAATAAGAGCCTTAAGGAATGCTGAGGTCTGAAAGCATACAGTAAGCCAGTCAAGAACTAAAGCATGCTAAGAATCACTGCACTTTCAAGTTCAGATCACCCAGCTGTTGTGCCTTAAACATAACATTTTTCAAAAAAGATTAAAATACCTACTTCTATTCCTCAATAGTCTTTGGAACATGTAATTCTGCTCTAAGACTGGGAGAACAAAATTCACTTAACAGTGTTCACACAGCACAAGAATTGAAACTACAATTTCAGAGAGAATTATTTTACTCCCTTTAGCTCTTCTCAGATAGCAATAGCTGTTTGACTGTCTTTACTAGCAATTGGGTGGATCTCTCACACAATTTCACAACAAAGCAAAAAATTACAATTAAAGATAACAGAGCTGTGACAAGGAAATCTACATATCACCTAGCTTGCCAGCAAGAACATAGAAACACTGAATCATCAGACAACGCTAACAATTGTAATGATAGCCCCTGTCCTTTATTTTCAGATTTTCTTTCTTTCCTTCAAGACATACAACATATAAATAAGAATAAATCATTATCTTTCGCCTTATTTCTGACGCTATTTTATGTATTTACATGGACCTTCATAGTGAACTAGCAGCAAGTTGTAACCTTTAGAAACACGAGTACACATATACTGTAACTTCCTCTGAAGTCACTGTAACATTTCACCATAGCTAGCTTTACAAGAACAGTTCCACTTGTTTAATAGTCCCTATGAGTTAATAAACATATCTTTAATGTTCAGTGACTAGATTACATAAGTAGTAATTAAACCCACCTTGCAATAACCACATTTAAAACACATTTATTTAAGCCAACAGGAAATTAGAACAGGTCTGGGAATTTACACTACTACTATCAAACCTTTTTTAGTTATGGTAAGTATGCTGCAGAAATACTAAGTTAATGATCAGTTTTGATAGCAATATAATACCACATATTCTGTATCATTGCTCCTATTACCACTTCCTCTCCCTTCAGCTGCCCACCACTGTCCCAACACTTCAGCCAGCAGGTTGTAGGAGATTGTATTAAGTTTCTTCTAAAGGTAATACTGCACATTTAAGACAGCAATTTAAGAAATCTGCAACTATGTGTACTGTGCAACTGTATCTAGAGCCTCACTTTTCTGCTTCTTCCCATCACTAGGGCCAAGCAGCAGGCCACAAAAGTAAGCAAAGCTTCTCCCTTCATGCATTTAAAAAAGATCAATGGATGGAAATTTTCTGCATGCATTAAAGCAGCATGAAAAACATTCTGTCCCATCAAGTGTAACATTACTAGAATCCCTTCAAAGTAGTCATTTGGTATCTTACTCAAATTTTTCATTAAAAAAAAAATAAAAAATCAGTGATTTTGAATCCTATACATGTGCAATAATGAAATTGACCAAAGATTAAGGTTTTTCATTTCTTCAATCTAAAAAAAAAAGGCACCAATACTGTGCAAGAATTTTTTAAACTAAGATGACATTCTCAATAGTATCAATTACATTCACAATTAACTACCACCAAGAATTGGGTTAAAAGGAAAAATCACCTCCAAAAGATAAACCACCATGACTGTTGTTGTGGTTTAAACCCAGCCACACGTCTCATTCACTCACTCAACCACCCCCTTTCTTGTCTTCCTCCTGCTCACGGAGGAATGGGGAGGAAAATCAAAAGAATGCAACTCCCACAGGTTGAGATAAGAACAGTTTAGTAACTAAGGTATAACACAAATCACTACTGCTTCCACCAATAAGAATAATAATGATAAAGGAAATAACAAGGGAAGAGAATACAGCACCTCATTACCCACCGACAGATAAATCACCCCACCCGTCTGAGCACGGACCAATACCTCATCCAGTCCCCCAGAGCACTAGCCCTTCCAGGTAACTCTCAGTTACATCCTGGGCATGACATGTTGTGGTATAGAATACCTCTTTGGTCAGTTTGAGTCAGGTGTCCTGTCTCTGCTTCCTCCTGGTCTCCCCTCCTCCCTGGTAGAGCATGAGACTCACAAAGTCCTTGCTCAGACTAAACATTTGAGCAGTAACTAAAAACATTCCTGTTATCAGTTTTGTTCCCAGGCTGAAACTCGAAAACATAGTGCTGCACCAGTTATTATGAAGAAGGAAAAGATGACTGCCACTGCTAAACCCAGGACAACTGTCAACAAAAGGTTTCCATTAATACTCCATTTTATTCAAGCTACTGTAATTCCAGAATGAGAATGTCTTGATGAATTTTCAACTGAACATTATATTTTTCAAGATCAGCTACTTCCATATACAGGTAGTGTGATTATTAATATTTAAAACTATGTTTGGCATTTTTATGGTAGTCCCCACCAATGTTATGACCTATTGTACTCTAGATGGCTGTGATATAGCTAGCAAATGTCAGCGGTTGGCAGCAGTATCAATGGCAGTGATGAACTCGTATGAGAAGAGTTACTGAGTTTCTATATTCCAAGACTAAGACATGCTCAGGTTTTCTAGCCGTAGACTTAGTTTTTTTATCTCTATATTGCTTTCCAGATACATTAAAAAATAAACACACATGGTTTAGTGTGAGGTGTCCCTGCTTATGGCAGGGGGGTTGGAACTAGATGATCTTAAGGTCCTTTCCAACCCTAACTATTCTATGATTCTTAAAGTTCCTGGAATGAAAGAACACTACATAAGAATCGCTTAGCAGCAATTTAAATTGGAACCCCGAAGCACATATTTTATTTAGTTTTATAACAGGATGCAAGCTCTAACAGACTTTTTTAGCATTAAATATTATGAACTCCAAAAATGAGCAGCCTAACACCCAAACAAAGCAGGCTTTGAAAGTGTTTTGAGTGATTCCAGTTGGATGCTCTGGACTTAACCAGACTATATGAGAGCAACACAAATTCTTTCTTGTTCATATTTTTCTTTTAAAGGCCTGCAATTGCAATTCTCTTAGTTGTCTGATGAAAAGATAACTAATGGGAGAAATTTCACAAAACAAGGGTTTTGGCAGCTTTGCTAGTGTAGGAATGGTCTTCTCCTACCTGCAGTTACAGATTCTAGCAGTGTCCCTCCTTATCTTGTGCTAATAAAACCATTTGTAAGGCTGAACTGAGGGCTGAACACCCCCATAGATGTCCTAATTCAGTCCCTGCAAGTTCTGCACCAAACATTTGTTTTATTATACCTGTAAAACAGCACACTGTACAACAGAGGCAGGAACAAACAGGCAAAGATGGGAACTCTGTAAACCAGAACTGCTATGTGACAAAACAGCATCCTTGCTATATTAGCTTCCCTTGCCAGGGCTAACTATCTACTAATGAACTGCTCAAGAAGGAATGAAAAGGCTTTATGCTAAATTTTTCTTTAATTAGAATACAATGAAGGGAAAATAATGATCAGTGTTTAAAGGCTTTATAAGTCTTAAAGAATTACTGTCAACGGCTGCTCCCTACCAGGATTAAAATCCATCTCTAAAATGTAATAGTTACATGATCAGTTGTCATGGAACAGTTTCCTTGCCCAACAGGCAACTGTAAGCTTTACTTCATAAATGGGGACAGACATTTAGGTAGCAATTACCATACCACAGCAAAGGTTTGGGGCTGATCCAGGACTGGAAATGTCAATCAGTTACATACATACAAGGCATGATCAATGTAAGGATGAAGGGCATAAAGCTATAAATTTCAAGCTATTAAGCAGCCAGGCAAAGAATAAGGCTTTTTATTTCACCTGTGGCAATGAAATAGTAATTTGTTACAGCAAAATATTGCATCCAGATCTTTCCCTGATGTCTTAGGTGTTCTCTC
This sequence comes from Agapornis roseicollis, assembly GCA_002631895.1. Taxonomy (NCBI): domain Eukaryota; kingdom Metazoa; phylum Chordata; class Aves; order Psittaciformes; family Psittacidae; genus Agapornis; species Agapornis roseicollis. Next base: position 13,569 of record NDXB01001933.1, read on the forward strand.
TCATCATCAGTGATCAGACTATTTTAAAAAAAGCATGATCAAAAGACAAATGCTTATTCCACAGTAGCAGTAAGGCAAGATAGTCTGCAGAATGAAACAATGGCATACCAGTACAGTCAAGAAAGCAAGTTACAATTTTAAACATAAGTTTCTGCTGATGATTTTTTCTTCATTTTTACAAGTGCAGACAGTTGAACAGCATACAATGAATCTACAGGATTGAATCACTCTGAGAAAGTCTAGGGCTTCTTAATAAGTTTCTAATTCTATCTCTGTTTTAACACATACAAGGTTGATGGCAACTGAATTGCATAAACTGTGATCTGTGAAAGGATGTTTTAGTCCAAAGTAAATCAGTGCTATGCTAGGTTGAACTTTGGTTGTTTACAAGAAAAGCTGTAACAACCACCATCTCCTCATGCAATGCATGAAGGCAGATAAAAGAAGTGAGCAGCAGTAGGGACTTGCTGAGCAGCCTGAGTAGGACAGTCAAAGCAGGTTACTTGGACTTAGTAGGACTATGACTGGTTCAGCACCAATGGAGTAGAAGTGCTATGTGAGATCACAAAACATAGTAAGACCAGAAAAGATAAGATTTACCTTATTTTCTGACTGAAATGTTCATGTCAGTAAGGGAAAAGGGGGGAGGGCTTTGCTTATCTCCCCAGAAGCATCAGAGACTAAGAGAATAGATAATTAACCAACTCCAAAACCAGACCAGGAGATCAAAGATGGAATGAAGAAGAGTATAGGATAACCCAAGAGCTGTACCGAAAGCTATTATATGGAATAGGGTCCAACTTTGCTCACATTTCACCTTGGCTCCCACACTTGTAAAGTGAAGTGAGTTTTCTCTCTCTTTTTCTGAGTGATAATAACCTGAAAACCAAGCTAAAAAACAACTTCATATTTTCTTACTGTATTTTTTCACAGCTCTTGTCATATTATCTTGATAGCAGTCCACAGCAGTTATTTCATCACACAGAAATTGTATCCAGTACTGGTACAATGAATAGAGGCAGAAGGAAATTCACGGAAGTAGACTGATGATAGAACCCTCAGGCAAACACAAGCTGCTACTAAGAAAGTCATACTAATGGCTGCACAGAGCTTTTATTGCAATGCAACTGTGCACATCTGACTAGAAGCAATGGTACATATCTCAGCTAGTAGGAGAAAATAAAACAGTAAGTAGGAGGAATAAGTAATCAATGTTGTTTCTTCAAGCACTGATTATAGCATTCAATACCAACATTTAAGAAGGCTCAGTTTTCTTTACAGATTTTAAAATGATCTCTCTCTGTGTTAGTACAAGTGTTCAAATAAATGTTCTGATTCTGTAGTTTACAGTCAGCATCTCCCAGAGTTTATAAACCTCCTGTAAGTCAATACTGACTCTCTTGGCTATAGAACCAATCCCAGCATTAAAAACTCAAAATCTTTAATTTAAAAACAAACAAACAAACAAGCAAACAAAACACAACTTTTTTTTTTTTTAATTTAAAAAGGTTTGGCAGAGCAAAGACAATTTTGGTTGACATAAGTGCATTACTCACATTAAAAAAACAAACTATAACACGATATATGTGCCACCAGTAATCCCTATTTTTCTGCACTTGTTGCTGGACAGTGTTATTATACACACTACAAAATAAGGGTATACTGCTGAACAGCAGCAGGAATACAGCTAGAGCAGCTCAAGAATCAGCTAGGAAACAAGCTGTGAAGCTCTCTAAAATCTCGAATGTCAAACCACCATCATTTTCTCTGTTAACTGCAAGTGTACATTCAACCCAAAACAAGGAAGTAAAAGATTACAGACTCTATAACTGCTCTGTGGTTCATTTCAGGTTTTTTTTCCTCTTTCTTAAAGACAGAAATAGGTATCACAGCAGCCTTCCAGTATCTGAAGGGGGCCTATAGGGATGCTGGGGAGGGACACTTCATTAGGGACTGTAGTGATAGGACAAGGGGTAACCGGTTCAAACTTAAACAGGAGAGATTTAGATTGGATATAAGGAAGAAATTCTTTCCTGTTAGGGTGGTGAGGCACTGGAATGAGTTGCTCAGGGAGGTTGTGAGTGCTCCATCCCTGGCAGTGTTCAAGGTCAGGTTGGACGAAGCCTTGGGTGGCATGGTTTAGTGTGAGGTGCCCCTGCTTATGGCAGGGGGGTTGGAACTAGATGATCTTAAGGTCCTTTCCAACCCTAACTATTCTATGATTCTATAATATGTCTAAAACAGGTGTCCTGGGTTTAGCAGTAGCAGTCATTTTTTCTTCTTCACAGTAGTTAGTGCAGCACTATGTTTTTGACTTTTGACCTGGGAACAGAACTGATGAAAGCAATGTTTTTAGTTACTGCTCAAATGTTTAGTCTGAGCAACGACTTTGTGAACCTCATGCTCTGCCTGGGAGGAGGGGAGACCAGGAGGAAGCAGAGACAGGACACCTGACTCAAACTGACCAAAGAGGTATTCCATACCACAACACATCATGCCCAGGATGTAACTGAAAGTTACCTGGAAGGGCTAGTGCTCTGGGGGACTGGATGAGGTATTGGTCCGTGCTCAGACGGGTGGGGTGATTTATCTGTCAGTGGTTGGTGAGGTGTTGTATTCTCTTCCCTTGTTATTTCCTTTATCATTATTCTTATTGGTGGAAGCAGTAGTGATTTGTGTTATACCTTAGTTACTAAACTGTTCTTATCTCAACCTGTGGGAGTTGCATTCTTTCGATTTTCCTCCCCATTCCTCCGTGAGCAGGAGGAGGGCAAGAAAGGGGGGTTGAGTGAGTGAATGAGACGTGTGGCTGTGTTTAAACCACAACAACATGAACAGTATCCTCTTAATGAAACTGAATTATACCACATAAACTGGAAGACTACAGGGAAAGAATGAAGATTTCATCTGCTAGCATCTGGAGAAACAGCTTCTAATCTCAAAACATATTTGCCTGACTCCTAATATTTATTGCTTTTTGTCATAGACCAGAGCCCATTTCTTTGGCAATAAATCATTTTCTTGCAATGTATTACTCAAACTAGATAATCTAATGATAACCTCTGCCCTTAAACATAAAAAGTAAGTCCATGAAAAAGATCTGATATTTCTTATAAATAATATTTATGTTCAATGTTGAAACAGGAACTTTTAGATTAAATATTAATTATCCAGTTGCAAGACTGGAGAAGAAAGTATTTACTACCTTTTTCAGAGACCCTGAATTTACACAGGGGCAAAATATTACAAAGGGAGATTTTAATAAGAAAAAAAAATCAGCTGAAGAATTTACGGAAAAGTAATTTTGTTAAGTAACATTTTGGGTAAATGAAAATATATTTATTTTATAATTAAAGACATATAAAGGTACAAATGCAGGAGTGTAGGGGAGAGACTTAAACTACTAGCAGTCTTACTACTTATCCACAATTTTCCAAATAATTTCCTTATGAAGGTGATCACAGAAGCCTTTTAATTTAACAGCCAGAATATATTTGAAAATACTCACAAAGTTTATTTTATTACCTAGGTAAGGGCCTATTGGAATGTTAAGGAAACATTTTCTGGCTTTAGTTGCCCGAAGACTATGTCAATTGTTATTACATAACACAAAGAGCACTAAAGACATACCACCTTTTACTGAATTCTTGTGCTCTTCTCCTCTTGCCAAATTTCAATTTATCAAGCACTTAGCAATTAAAGGTCAACACTTTATAGATTTTATCTAAAGGTCTTATAAAGGTCATAATACTTTTCGTGTGTGTGTGTGTGAAACCTTGCTAGAGAACATCCTTCCTCAAAATGGTTTTCAAGTTTTTCCTTCAAAATCATAAAGGCTAGTATTTCCATGAAGATACTCCTATGTTACATAGAGCTCAACTGGTATAAATTTACATAGTTCTACTCATGCGCTCCACTATTTGCTACAGTTTATATGAGATCTAAAAATTAAATTCTCTGTGCATGTATAAAATTACAAAGCACCACTTAGCACACTGGCAATGACAATGATTAAATACTAAAGGGATATACAGGAGAACTCCTATTGTTGTGGAATATGCCTCCTCAATTACCCTCAGTTAATTAAATTTAGGGTATGATAATCCTGTTTATCTTAGCAGCACCAGTCTTGTACATGAGTACGTACACTGTTAACAGTTATTACCTATAGCATAACATATATTCTTTTTTGACTCATAAGCACTATGTATTCCTTCCCAGCTTCATACTGAATAAACAATTAAAAAACTATTTAGTCAAGTAATGAGTTCAACAAATGTTCTCATCGCTGATCATGCTAATTGAGTGCTCACGAATGGAAGAATATTTGTTTCAACACATTAACAAAAATTAAATCTAATGCAACATTGACAAAGGAAGTTTTATGGGATTCAGTGCTAATGAGTCCAAACTTATGATTTGGTCTACTTTTTTGTGTATGTACTTGAACAGACTCGGTACACTACAAAGAGACATCAGGCAGACACTGGCAGAGACAGAAAGTAACAAAGCAATACCAGTCAGCCTGGAAGCAGAGGTATCAGCAGCCCACTTACAGAAGAAAAACCCCAAAGAAACCAACAACCCAGAAATCAGCCTGCTGAAAAAAAACAGCAAGTTAACAACAAAGTTACAGGAGCTTTATACCCTTAGAATACGTGGGTAGTAGATTAACAGAAGTAAAACACAGGTTCTCAAGAACATACAGTTGAATAATTCTTGGATTTGCATAGCATAACAACTGCATAGCAACTATAAATGTACACAGATGAGCATATGCAGATAATGTTTTGGCACATAGAAGTTTCTGTAAGACTTAGCAGACAGAAACATGCATTACAGAAAGATTAAAATAAATTTATACATTTCTTTGTGCAATTTGTTATATAGGAGTTTGACAAGATGGTCAGTTAGGTTTTTAAATATAGGTGGGTAGTTTCTGAAGCCTGGAAAATCTTGAGTTTATTGACCACAGGCCATAACAGTTGCTCTTTCCCCAAGTGATCATAACTTGCTTGGTTTCTACTCCAACTAACTCAAAAGCAACAAAGAAATTTTATTTATTTATTTTTTTCCTAAAAAAAAAAGTTTTCCAAAGCTAGAGGCTATTGCCAGCAAGAACATTGTCAGGCTTTAATTGCTCCCTAAACATTATTAAATCAAGTTTGTTTTCTGCAACAGTGGTTCCTGTCTCCATAGTAGATGGCAGTGGGTTATTTCAAAAAATGTAACTGGAATAGCTAGATAAAAACCTCCTTAAAAATCTCTCATCAAGCATCATGAATATGTCAGATGGTGTTTGCCAGATACCATCACATGTTCATATTATTTTAACCAAACAATAATTAAATCCAGGATTTACATTCCAATCTCTCACTCAGGAGGACAGACCTTTTTAAAGGTCTACATATTTCTCCTATATACCCAGCAACTTTGTATGTAGGAATCTAACTGTTTTGCTCAAGTTTGAGCACCTTTCAGACGTCTGAATATTTTGTTCCAATAGTCTTAGAACATTCAAAAAGTTATTAGATGCTGTGCTGCCTATACTAAGGACAAGCAGTCCATTTTGATCTAGAACATCTTTTCCATGATGGGGCTATTGCTTTTTTGACCATAACCTACAGAAATGAGCAGAGCAAAACCTGAAACATAAATACAGCCTATTTCTATATCCGTAACTCCCAAAGAGAGGTAACTGAATACTGTTCATTCAGTGCAAGTTCAAAGACATTCACACCGAGCATCCTTTTTTCTGAAAATAGAGAATGAACAAGTACTACATTTCACTCCATAGGGTCAGCAAATAGGATCAAGTAACTTACAGTATAGTTAAACAGCTCAAAGAACACAAATGCAATGTATAGACAAGAAAGAGTACTCTCTTTAGGAACCAGTAACATTTCTAGAAATTAGCTGCTTCTCTGAACATTTATTCAGGCTTCCCTCCTTAATAAAATCTTCCATTATGGCTAGGGCAAAGGATTACAGTAAAGAGGGCCACTAGTTTTGCTGTATATGCTTTTTGCTCTTGCACACACTGCGTGAATGCAAGCATACCCGTATTACAACGCAAAAGTTATCTGGATTTTGCCTTCATAGCTGATGTTAAAGTCAATAGCAACACAGAAATATCTAAAATATCTAGTTGTCGTATCTGCACATCTGTGTCCTTTTGTGATTGCTAATAGCAGAGGAAACATTACATTAACACATCATGAAAAGAAAACACTGAAGTAATGAAAATGACACAATTAACTTCTCTATTGAATACTGAAAAACAATAACTTGAATAAAGGTTATCAAGCTTGGGGAAAAAAAAAAAA